>JAXCLQ010016255.1:0-35921 GCA_035584115.1 Cedrela odorata | reverse complement strand
AGATACTGTCAAGCTTCTATCAAACATCTCCTGCACCAAGAATCAACCAATTTAAGCTAAGAAACCTGCATGGATATGCAAATTTTACTACCCAGGAACCAGACTCTGTCTTCGAGTTCAAATATCAGTTTCTTTCAACCAAACCCACATCTAAGAACTTACGAATTTTCATAGGTAATCCATGTAACAAATCCCCAAAAGACTTTTTATTTAACCTTTTCTCTCAGTTTCTTCCATCAACAACCAAAATTCACCTCCAAAACTAGCAAATATTCAAATTTTGTCACTTTCACACTTCAAAACCCCAACTTTGGGTCTCGAACCAAAAACCCTGCTAATTAACAAGACCCACCAGCAGAAATGTAAAATATCTATTGGGTTGTCTAAATAATCTCCCAACAGAGACAACCAGCTGCATCAATAACTTCTCCCTTAATATTTCAAACCCTAAAGCAAAATCAAACTCCAAAACCCAGAAATCCATCATTATCTTTACTTTCTAGAAGTCAAGCAACAACCAAAAAGAACCCAACTTGAATACCATAAACAGAAATATAAAATGAGAGATTTATAGATGGGAAAGTGAAGACACAGAATTTCCAAGTAATATGGATTTTTTTTTCCTTTGGCCTATGGACCAATCACTCACTACTGGACTAGTTAATATTTTCCATCTTGATGCCGAATGTTTTGTCATCTTGTCTCAAATTGAGTATGTGAATGCAATGTGTTCAGCCTACCATTTGATTCTAAACCACAAAATCATTGTAAACTGTTGCTCATGTTTTGCACTTTCTTATCCATTGAGTAGCATTCTTTAATTTAGGCCCCATTTTCTCAGGTTTGAATCATGGGAAATTGAGAGACAAACATGATAACACAACTCAAAATTCAATGGCATGAAGAGACTTACAAGCAACATAGGATGTTTCAAAATCTACAGGAAATTCTTTGGGCTCCAGAATGAGTAGTTGGAGCTCACATGCTAAATTTAAAGTTGTCAAAAACACTTTCTAGTTTAGTTTTTGCTCTTATCTTTCACTAGGATCCAGTCAATCAGGCTATCATTTTTCAGAAGGCAACAAGATCCCACAGAAAAAGGGTATAAAGAAATTAGAAATCCCAAAAAGAGGATGAATTACAAGCTACAGAAATACAAATATTATGCAAACCAACTCTTCTCATTTATTTTGAAGCCATACCGAACTCACAGGTGACAATACAGCATTAACAAACATATCAACACATCTAAGAAATTCATATTTCTGAGATTGTCGCAGCCTAAACTCATGTATCTTTTGCTTTTAATCTCAGAGATTTTTGTTCTCGCCTGATAGCTTTATAACAACGAAGTATTTTCCTTAAATCTTTTCTTATAGACAAGAAAGAACAAAGCACAACAATTTACATAGTTGGGTAGATTATCACTCATTTTGCAAGGCCCCAGACTAGAAGATGTGTCCCAATCAAGCTCACTCTCCCATCTCTAAATATTTTTAAAATAGGTAACACAGAGATTAAAATGTAAAATTTTGAATGAACCCCAAATCTTTGAAATTAGAGAATAATGGTAAAAAATTTCAAAATCATGTATATTGATACCAACGAATAAAATGAACCCCACCTCTTATAATTAATTAATAATAAAAAGAAATATATCAACATTTTGGGTATTAGTACCTATTGATTTGTTTTGGATCACACAAATTAAGGTTTTGATCACAAATTGCACGAGAAAAAGCTTTCCTTTTCTTTTCTGGCTCTTCGTCTTCGGAAAAAGGAAGCTGAGAGTGAATGCTTGGCCGTATTCCTTCTCCTATGTAGCCACGTGCTCCTGGCTGTAGCTAGCATTCTGTTTGTTTTGTGTACATCAAATAAATTGCAATGACTTGTAGACGAATCTCTCCAATTTAAACAATCAAGAAAATGTATGTCCTCCGCATGTGACAAAGGAATATTTATTATACTACATAATAAACCTTGGAAATAATATTTTCTTAATCCTACCAACTATATCAATTAAAAAAAATGGCAAGAGCATTCTAATAAAAAGGACATGCAAATGTTCATACCATAGTGATTTAAAATTAAATAAAATTTGTA
The DNA here is from genome assembly GCA_035584115.1 of Cedrela odorata. NCBI lineage: Eukaryota > Viridiplantae > Streptophyta > Magnoliopsida > Sapindales > Meliaceae > Cedrela > Cedrela odorata. The sequence goes on along the minus strand of JAXCLQ010016255.1, from coordinate 33,818 downwards.
AAATGTTTTAAGAAAACACTTTCTAGAAATATTATGAATACAAGTGTTTTGCTTATATTTCAAGTGTGTAAATATTAACATTCACGATAAGAATGCCATCAACATCATCATCCCCTTACTTAATCATCCCAGTGTCATTATAGCGTCTAAGTTTCATATTTATCTCCACCCTCAAAATTCTTTGATTTCCACGACACCCTTTCATTACTTTACACAAATTTAAACCAAAAAAAAAACATAGTTAACCTTTATTAATCTCAATTTATTAAGCAAAGCTATAATTAAAGACACCAATTCATCATCAAAAAGGCATAATATGTTACAACTAGAAATACCCAATAAAGTTTTAATGCAAAAAGCAGAAGGGAAAGAGAGATTTTTCCATTTCTTATTTCTTAGTTCAATTTCTTGCCCTTTGGCTCTTCCAAGTAGCAATGCAAAAAGCAGAAGGGAAAGAGAGATTTTTCCTTTCCTTATTTCTTAGTTCAATTGCTTGCCCTTTGGGCTCTTCCAAGTAGCAAGAAAAGTACAAGGAAAGAAATAAAAATTGACACCTTCACTCTCACACGTGTGCCAAGCTTTACAACCCAACAGGGCAAACGACACCAGCTTGCATGGCTCCTGGCTTTTTACTCCTAACCGTGGCATATGTTGCTATGTTCACAACCCGATTATCGACAACTGGTACGCGTTATCGCTCAACTTCTTACCGGATCCGATCCGACCCATTTGTTCTGTTGGTAGTTTTCTTCTTTTAAGGCCCACAAATTCTACAATCATGAAGTTGGTTTTGTGTAATCCTTTCAGCAGGCAGTTTAGGTACCTTCCGAGGTTGAATATCTCTAGGACTAACACAGCTGTAGGTGTTGTAGTGGCAGTTTAGAATCTACACGACAGGCGGGATGTCGGACGAGCCATGTGGCGGTGCCACGTACGAGTCCACGTTGGAAATGTATGACTCAAGACATGAAACGTGACAAATAGTAGGTCTTATGCCGATAGAATTCGCGGTAAGGTTAACTGTTTGGACTCCAAACGAGAGCGTATATGCTAATGGTATGCTATATTGGATGACTTCAGCCCGAGCCTATAGCGTAATGGGCTTTAATATTCAGTCAAAAACGTGGCGAGAATTGAGTGTACCGATGGAGAACAGGTTGGAATTCGCCACCTTGGTGTCACAAAACAAGAGAGGTTGACACTTGTCGGCAGCACGTGCGGCGGGGATGCTTATGCGTGGGAGCTTAGTGAGGAGGATGACATTTGGTGTTTAACAGAGAAGGTGCCAACTGAAATGGGGAAGAGACTATTAGGAGGCAAGGAAAGTTGGGCTAGCACAAAATGTGTGGGTGGAAGAGGGGAAATTTGGTTGTACAAGGAAATTGGGTTAGGAATGATAGTTTGGAGAGAGGATGAAGAGTAAAGGGGAATGGATGTTGTTTTGTTGGAGGAAAACAAGTGCAAAATGTAGCAATAAAAGGAGTGTTGCTTCATCCAAGTCTCGTTGCGTCATGCATACTGAATAAATAAGAGGACAAAATGCATGCAACTTCAAATTGTATGGATTTTAGTGCCGAAGCCCACTTGTCTCTTCTGCTTTTTACGTTTTCTGATGTTGTAAGTAAATGGTAATAACCTTTAGAATATGAGTTTAATATTAAAATATGCATACCTATATAAACCAATATTGTCATTATTGATCTTCCTGGTCAAAGTATATTGATTGTTAACCAACCATTTGAGATTTAGTAAGTATATGCGAATTCATTGCCATGTCCCGTTTGACTTTACAGCTAACACATTAATATGTATTTGTACATATTTAAATACTTAAAATTTTTGTCATAAAAGATTATAGTAAGAATAGAAAAGAGCCTCTGGTAAGAGAAGTCTTATTTTTTTTTTTTATAGAAGTGTTTCAATAACTGTCTGTTCAGTATTCAAGCCACCAAGGTGTGACCTATTCTTATCTTTGTAAAGAATGTTAACCTAGTTTTATACGTCTGTCAAACTGTTTCTTACTTAGTTAAACATGTTTCGTCTTAGTTTCTTGACATACAAACTAGGTATTGATATGTTTCTGAATGTTGATAATCTATAAGCATATTGATAAGCATATTGAAGAACTATGTTTCATATTGTAATAGAAAGGTTTTGGGGAAATTAATGCATTCTTTTTTCTGTCAGAGATTGCATATGTAATACCCGCATATTATAATATATTAGTATTAAGACTTTTGTGGGTTATTATTATGGGTCAATTTAATTTAATAATAAAGGCTCATAATACGATTTTATTATTTTATTTAGTATCAAGCTTTCCTAAACCACAAGAAAAACCCTAAAATATAAATAAGTTATTTTAACTCATAGTGATTTCGTATTTTAACCCCTTAAGTTTTAAAAATTCTTCAATCTAGTTCTTATGTTATTTGTAATCATCATGAAAATAATAGTAATAATAATCACATATATATATATATATATATATTTATATAACATTATATATCTCAATTCCGGCTTAACTATGCATGCATAACCTCGATTAATTCCTCTTGCAACTTAATATGTCGAAACCTTATCATTAATGCAAAATTTTATAAACTTAATTTATATTGAAATTTCGAGTTCTACAATTCTACCCTCTAAAATAAATTTGTCCTCAAAATTTATAGGATAAGAAATTTACTCGCACTCTAAAACAATTTAGGGTATTGTTGTGTCATGAAGGTTTTCGTTTCCCATGTAACTCCTCTATATTACTACTTCTCCACAACCTCTAACCCATTGGTATAACTTTATTTCTCAACACCTTTTCCTTTCGATTCAATATCTCTACTGGCTATAGCTCGAAAGATAAATTCTCACGAAGTTGAATTGGTGGAGTTTTCAAGACTGTGAGATGGGTCAGAGATGTACTTCCTTAATAATGAAACATGTAACACATTATGAACTCGATCCGATTCTAGTAGCAAATTCCAGACAATATGCCATAGCTTCAATTCTTTCTATGGTCTTTAAAAGTCTTATGCATCTAGGGTTCAATTTTATTCTGTCTACAAAATTTGACAGTGCATTTCCAAGGAGCAACCTTTAAAAATACTTGATCTCCCATTTTTTATTTCCAAACTTCTTCTTCGATTATCTACTTAATTTTTCTGTCTATCTTGTGCTACCTTTAATCTTTTCTGTATTACTTTTATTTTCTTAATGGTAACCTCAATTAGTTTAACATTATGCAACTTTTGTTCACCTACTTTGTTCCAACACAGAGGAGTTTGATATTTTCTTCCATAAAGTGCCTTGTACCAGTAAGAATGACCGAGAAAATAGCCATGTATTTTCTTTCCTAAGTCATGATTTGATGTATGACAAAAAGAGTTCAATGCTTTCAACTACTCTTCAATTTGATGCATATCTAACAATAATAGTGTTCCAAGAAATCAAACCTCTCAGTTCCATTTTCTAAAACACTAACTCAGCCTTTCTCTATCCTTCTAACTCTCAAATAAGAACTCACCAAAATTTTACAGACTGAAACATCTGTCACAAGTTCAGCCCTACGTATCACATAAATAGATAGAGTGTTCCCAATGGTAACATAATTCAATTTTACTAATCCTTTCAATATTCAACGGGACAATCTAAATGCATCAACCATAAACTTATTTTCAGAAAATCCTGAAATGATTGCCTTCCAAAAATCACATCTTTATCTGTAATGTCATCAAATACCAAGTATACATTGAGTATCATCCCATATTTTATATACATAAACATAAGAGTATTTTTAATTAAGGTATGTGTTTCCAATTCAGATTTAATCACGTATGTATGTACGTTCTGACCTACAGATATATCTCCAAACTGTCGTTATTACAAATATCACTGCTCTTTATAATTCTAATTCATTTTCTTCCCCAGTTACCCAATCAGGTTAACATAATTAGCTAGAATTTTGCGTCACATTTCTCAATCCTCATCTTGATTCTCCCTTTCCATTCAGAACTTTCTTCCTTTAAACAACTTTCCAGAACCTATAGTTAACATATTCAAACAACACTCCCAAATTTAGTTTATGTGTTCTAACTCTCATACACTAGCTCACCTTCAGCTTCTCTTTAAAATCAATCACTGTTCAACTTATACTCAACATATTCCACTTTCTTTCCATCTTATGCCCTATACCCAATTGACTTATATCACTATGCTTCAAACACTGAAATCTTGAAATCCTCCTACTTGAAATCAATTTCGGTTTTATATATCAATTTCTTCTATTTAACTACTATATATCGACTATTACATATCAACATCCTTTAATTACATTCCAAGTGATCTCAACATTTGACTTTAACATTTTAATTTTTTGGCTCTATTCTAGTTTCAATTATATCAACCACCTTCCATTTCAATCTCTAAGATCAACGAATCACTATAAATTGTATCACCGCACTTAATACATATACTGTTAAACCAACATATCTATGATTCTCTAGTGGTTTTATTTGTCTTTCGACTCTATGTCTTGCCAGATTATTTTTATGATTCCTAATTTGTTCATAATCTGGTTGAAATTAAACAGATTCACACTCATCCTTTAAATTCTACCTCTAATTGAGCGCTTTTTACAGTTGTTTCAATTGAACATACATCATCAACATCTTTACTCTATCGTCTAGACTATTTCTTTTCTCAAAGCTTACATCTCTTCACTTCTAAGGGCACTACTATTTCAAGCAATATCCTCAATTAATTTATTTTGTTGTTTCATCATCCTTATCATCGTATTCATGATAGGATTTTTATTTTCGACATTCTTTGCACGGTCTCCCACTTTATTAAAATTACAAGTGTTCTTAAATTTGATGCATTTATTAGTAATTTTTCTCTACGAGACATTTTCCTCTCTCGAAATGGATATATTAGTTATAATTCATGATTGCCAAACGACATCTAAATCATCCTTATTATTATACACTTCACAAAGGAATAACACAGAGGCAATCCAACAATTTCACCTTGCAAAGCTATAGTTCAAAACTATGAAACATTCAAGAAATGCTTGTTTTTAAATCGGAACACCATGTTCCTAATTAACATACTATGATCGTAATATAGTACTATAATAAAGTATAATGAGGCCATTTTTATATTAACTATAAAAATTTACAACCTTTTAAAGGGTGCCTAAATAAAATACAAAAAAAATTCAACACTTAGATAACTAGAGTCGTAACTACAAAAGTGAAAGGGAAACAGGCCAAAAACTCAGATCTGTTTAGCGTTCGCAGCGAAAGCTCGGCGCACGAGATCAGTTCCCGGGTGCGCAACCCTCTGCTGGGGAGGCCAAGCCCGTCACACAGACTGGCGAAAAGGCCACCCTTTGGATCTAGACATATGTGTGTGTATGTTTTGGGTATTTAAAACAATTTCAATATAAACAGAAATGCAAAGTTCAAGAACTTACTTCTTTTCTTCGCAAACCGGAACGGTAAATGAACTCCTTCACTTACCTCCTCGGGTCCATACACGTCGGTGTTAATGACGGTGGTTCCGGCTTCATTATGGGATCGGTTTTAGCTTCACCAAGCCAAAACCATAGCTTTCTCTCTCTAGCCTCTTTTTCTCTCTACTGGTTTTTAGTTTAAAACCAAACATTCACTATACTTCTCTAAGAATGGCACTCACTGAACTTTTCAGAGAGAATGGAGAAGAAGAAGCTCTCGGTTCTCTTGGATTGCGGGAAAAGGTGTGTGTTACATCCAATGCGTGTTATATATATATATACACACACACTCAACGCTTGAGTGTTTTCCTGCACAGCCATCTTTGTCCATACCTTGTCTGCCCACTTGCCTCTCATTTCATTAATTGAATAAAGGCAACATAACAAGGCTTGATTAATTTGGCTAAGAGAGAGAATGTGTGTGTAACATACATATATCCTTATATATATATACTCATACACATACAAATATCTTATGCATATATATTACTTTAATATATATATATTTATGTATATAATACAATATTATATATACATTACAATGTATAAGATATTATTATTATTATTATATTATTACTTTAATCATTATTAAAGCATTATATCAATATATAACAATATAAAATCCGTAAATCATATTTACGATATCCCATAATTAAACCGAAATATTTTCTACGCTTACGAGTGTTAGCTCGTCCTTGTCGAGAAATATATTCTTTACAATAAAGAATCAAATTGCTACTCGATCAAGTATCAGAACAACATCATTAACAAATTAATGATTATTGTATAGTAGCAAATGCCATCATCATCAAGTAACCAACTGTGTGTGACCCCTGAGTTTACTGTGAACTGAACATAGGTGGATACGAACTCATTTGTATTACTTTGGTACAACTCTTTGTAACCAAAGTTTCCAATGATCACTACAGACCTCTAGCAAGACGTCATGACCCCTGACACTAATGAATCTATATAGTTGTATATGCATGTAGTAAAGTCCCTCTGCTGTCGACTCCTAATCGAGAGCGGGTCATGGTATTGTCAAACCTCTAACTCAATAATAGGATCTAAACCTCAATCATAAACAGGATTCATATATCCGCGAAACACTTTTCCGGATATACTTGTTTTAGCCAAAAACTTTATTCTCGCGTATGACAGTTCCACTTAGAATCTCAAGCTCCAACATCTGAGCCAGCAGATTCCATCTTGGCTATTACCTGTCTTCATACAACTAAACACATTGCCAGCAAGCTTCTTTTACCAAGCGTGGCTAGTCCGGTGCGATATACACAAGTGAACAATACCTTAAGTCAAAGGACTAGTGGTAAACTAGTACGGCTGTATGACGTATCATTGATTATGGATATTCACCCATGTGATTCATCTTGTTTGGTCATGTTCAGTAATACGTTCTCCAACGTATTACCAATGTTTATGCTCTTAAGACATGAGACTCGTTTCTCAACTATTAGCATCCAATACTAATAATTAACAGCATTAAATATATCAGTCATACAATGTCATAGTCCCATATGACATCACTTCAATCAGGAATAGATTTAGATGTATTCAAATCAAAACTCTGTCCTTATATCTACAACTGCTTGCAGATAGAGTCATGACATTATAATACATCACGGGATCTCATTCTGCATTTTATATATATATATACAATATATATTAGCAACTATACATGCAAAATGATATAAACGTCATTTTATTAATCATAAATTATTTTACAATTAATTACATAATTATATATACATCAGGATAATATCCCTGAACCATATGACACGATTGGTTCTAGGGCATATCTCCAACAAAAAGATTAGTGTATATACAAGATCACAAATAAAACATTTTTGTAAGTTTAGGCCCAGTACACTCCACTAATCATTTTAATCTCTCTCTATCTTTGGTGGTTCGAAGGACTCAATCATACGACTCGAAAAAGGATTTAATTTCTTCAATCCATCACTGTTGTTTTCCCTACTCGAGCTAGCCTCTCTGGTGAAGTCTTCCCTTAACCTTTTCGCCATCATCTATCTGTATTATATGTATTATAATATTGTCTCACCCAATATATTCTCCTCTCCACTAATTTATTACAATTTACACATTCTCCATATGCCATCATTCCTAATAGAGCTCTATTCTTAAATTCCTTAGTCGCTCTTGACCCGGATTTAAATGGGTATACTGGATACTAGTTCCTGCCAAACTTGCGGTCCTTTTATTAACATATAATTGGACTAAATCCTTGATGAGAGCTTCACCGATCATACTATTTTCACTTTTATTTATACAAGTCCACCAATAATACTTTGTCCTTGCCATCTACAACCAAAGTGAAACAAAATTAGATCTTGTGAAATTTTTGAAATTTTTACTCAATTAATCTATACTATTAAATTTTTATATCTCCAGTTTCTTAACTGGCCCATAGTCCACATAATCCTATACTATACGAAATTAGAGGTATGAGAAGTCGCTGCCTCCACACTCCTAATAACACGAGGTTATTCACCTTCCCTTCTTGGTGGCATTTTATATGCCCTACAATATACAAAAATTGCAAATCTTTATTAGCCAACTATAACTTAACCTAAGGGATCCATAAACTCGCTTATTATATCAAACTTATCTTTAATACCAATAAAATTAATTCTGTGTGTAAAGCCAAATATGATCGGTACATAGAGTTCAAAGTATCAATTCCTTTCCTAAATATATCAATTCTTCCTTCACATGTACCGATCTAGACATCCTATCCTTCATTGCACTTATTATGTCTATATAATCCTAATGTAGTCATTCTTAATATTTACGAACCTCAAATCATGATCTAAATCGTTTTATCGTCACTTAAATTCTATAGAATCTTAGATTATACCCTCAATAATTATTTTATCACTTAGAGTCTACAAAATCTCAAACCTTAGCTCTGATACCACTAAAATTATTACACCCCGATTCATAGATTTGAGTACATAACAACCACCACACACTCGTGAGGCATACTTTCCACTAGTATTCCCCATGACTGTATATATAATATTATAAATATATACACAATATTTATAATTGTAATATTTTTGACAACCTAATAATTATACAAAGCCCATGGATCGCTTCTAAAAATATATACATATCGATGGAGATTGCTTCTAAAAATATAACAGAGTCTCTAACACGCTGCAAATCTTAAAAATCTAAGCCTGGAAGTGACTGGTGACCTCCTCTCAATTAGCCTAATCTGAAAATATTTTTTTAAAAATAAAAAGTAAATACAAAAATTAGTGAATAAATGAACAATTGAAATCTAAAAACAAAAAAAATGAGTAAGAGCATCTTATTTAAAATATAACATTTCACAACCGAAATTTAATCCATTCACTCTGGTCAAACAAGTAAAAATATCATGCTTAAATCAACTATAACTTTTCACATAAATTTTCAATTCAGTCTCTCATAATCAATACATCAAATGAAAAACAATTTCGTATTTAAAATCAGTTGATGGTCAAATAAAAAAAAAAAACTAGGCTTGCCTTAAAAATATCCTCTGAGACATCCCCCGGTATACATCCGGTTGACATCTCGAGACTTGCTAATAAGTTATTTTATACCAGTATGTAGAATAAATTTGTAAAACTCACTCTTTAGCGTTAGCCTGAACAAAAGGTGCAGTGTACGACACCAACTTATCCAGTAGTAGTGTAACGGCCGCGACCTACCACACCTGACCGACCGCTACAGTCCAGTGGACTACGCATAAATTAAACCTCTTTAGGAAACTCACCCATCATAGTCCATCCCTCAAGGATCATATAACCTCTCATTTACACCTCTCCCTAGTAAAGGTGGAACATTTGTATAGACGTGCTACACTGAGCAGTTTACACCAAATTCAAATCATAAATCTAAGTAACCTCTTATATCATATATGTCACATATCAACATAAAAATCATTTCATTCCAAATCATCCATCCACAGAAATAGTCCACGCATATCTAATACATTTTCTAAAAATTTACTTTTACTCCAGCATATTAATTTCATAAATATAATGCACTCGAAATTTTTAATAAAACAATTTAACAATTCAAACAGTCCACAAATCATTCATAATTCAAACAATTTGCATAGAGAATTAAATATTTAAATGATTTCATTTAAAAACTTGAAAAAACATCCATATACTCACTTTTTATGGTTAAGCCTATTCGATTCAAAGTGTGGTCGACGGTCGTTCAGCTTGCTAATCTACAATGAATGACTTTCATTAGGATTACAATGCGATATGCCTATCTCATAAATAAATAAATGTATTGTATATAAACTTGGAACCTAATAACAGATATGATGATTTAAATCTCTACAGAACCCCAAACTGAAATTTCCTCCGAATCATAAAATTGAAATTGTTCTAAGTGATAACTACTACATAAGGGAACGATTTTAAACTCGAGTTGTACAAAATTGGCAACTAATCTCGGCCTAAATTTTTAATGACATATTCTATTATAAGTCTTGTTTCTACCACATTTTATGAATTTAAATTCTGAATTCGAATGCTCAAGTTATAAGCTAATTACTACACATGACATAACATGACAGGGAATACGCGGTAATAAGGCAGCAAATTTCCAAGTTTCATTGAGAACTCAATTTTACTTGAATCTACCTAAATTTTGGATATGTTATTTCCCTATATGTCTAGTTTACATAGAATTTTTTGGAATGTGTTTGAAACTCATTTTATCTTCGATTTATCGACCCTACTCTAGAAATTTCAGCAACAGATATTCACGCAATCTACACCCAACTTCCTACCCTTTTCTTAACCCAAACCAGCCACAAAAATGACACAATAACACACATCAATTGCACATTTTTCCTACACCAATTACAACCATAACACTACCACATCAGCACAATTTTTTCATTGTACACATTTTCACTCACTGTCAACGGTTTCTCACCACTAACACAAGTTAGTTACACCAATTCTACTTCATTTAAAATCAAATACTCACACACACACACACACGCACATATATATAAATCATTCACTGCATACAAACCTCACTACAACTACAACTAAACATTCATTTTCATCACAAATTTCAACATAAAAATAAATACAAAAAAAATAATAAATCTTTCAAAATCATAACACATACACTTACCTCAAGAGTTGAAAAATCACTTCCTCCTCTTCTTTTCTTTCCTTTTTCTCTTTTCTCTTTCTCTCCTCTTCTTCTTTCTTCCTCTCTCTCTCTCTCAACTTTTCTCCCTTCCTCTCTTCTCTTGCACATTTTTGCTCTTCTTTCTTTTTTTTCTTTCTTTCTTTGCCTAGCCATATTCTTCTCTTTCTCCTCTCAATTGAAAACATCAAATAATAAATATTTTATTTAATTTTATAAATGGAGGGCTTGGATCACTTAACCTAATCCAATGGACAATTGTTTGCCACCATATTTTCTACTTATTTAAGCCCAAATTCATCCTTATCCAAACTACCTTAATTGGCCCATATGGTGACAAGTGGAAGGTTGCGATCATGGCAAGTGGAGGGTGGAGATTTTGTAGAAAATTATAAAGAAATGGATTCATTTGGGCTTGGATTTTGATTAATATTTTTAGGCCTTAACCTTAATCTAGTGTAAATTGGACTTGGGTTTGATTAATTATATTTGTCTCCATTTAGCAAATATTTGAGCGTAGCTTAGCAACATTATTGGGCCATAATATAAATTTTTAGTGATAAGCCCACATTTTCCACCATTGGTATCATTGCCCTAACTCATGATGATTTCATATTTTAACCCCTTAAGTTTTAAAAATTCTCCAATCTAATCCTTATGTTATTTGTAATCATCATAAACGTAATAGTAATAATAATCACATACTTATATATATATATATATATATATAATATTATATTCCTCAATTTTGACTTTACTAGGCATGCGTAACCTCGATTAATTCCTCTCACAACTTAATATGTCAAAACCTTATTATTAATACAAAATTTTATAAATTTAATTTATATCGAAATTTCAAGTTCTACATAGAGGAGCAAAGAAACCTCAGCCGTTGATAGAAAAGAGGAATCAAGGACATGACCTGGTAGACCAATTGAGGACTACCGCATGAATGAAGGCTAGCGGATTCCGAGTTGAGCATTTAAAGTTGGCATACATGTACGTCTTTTCAAATCGCAATTTTTAGTTTTTGTCAAATAGTTGCTTTTAAGAATGGAAAGAAATAGAATGGGAAAAAAAAAAAAAGGAAATGAGAGAAGAGATGAAAAGAATGAATCGTCAATGGAAATGAATTCATTATTTTTTATTTAAACAAAAATATCTTTTACTTCTAAATTTATTGAAGTATATTAATAAATTAAATTTTTTAATTATTTTTTTACTTTTATTTTTAAATTTTAATTGTATTTCATTGAAAATAATCATTATAATAAATATTTAATAAATATATTTTTATTAATATTCTTAGATATAAATACACAATATATTAAATAATTATTTTTTTGGACAAAAATACTTATTTTTATTGAAATAGTTTATGCATTTCATAATTTAAAAAAAATTAAATTAAATTAACTTCAATCTTTTTATTTTTAAATATAAAATAATCAAATTTTATAAATTTAATAGGTAATTTAATAACAAATATTTAAACTTATACTATATAAATATATTTGTTTATTAAAAAAATATTTTGAATTTTGAATGCATTTTTTTTTAATTCATAAGTTTAATTGCATATGAATTTTCTTGGATAAATTGATTTTAAGCACAATCTAAATTTGATATTCATATATTTAAGTGTATTTAATTATTTTATTAAAAGTGTATTTAATTTTCAATAATATTTATAAAATTATATTATAACTACAAATAATATTATTTTTTTCTTATTTTATTTGATAATTAATTTGTCCTTAAAAAATCAAAAAAATATAATTAAATCAATAATTTATTTGTTATATAAAAAAAATAAAATTATCAAATAAATATAACTAGTTGTATGAATTACTATAAGTATAAGATTATAAAATAAAATTATAAATTAATATACTTATGAAACATATAAAAAAATATTTATAATTAGAATGATAACGAAAATAATAATAACTATAGTTTAATAAAATGATATTGAACTTTTATAAGAAAAATAAACATTAATGATAATTAATTAATTTGTAAATTAAAACAAAAAAATTAAAATAATATTATGTTAATAATTATAAATTAATTTTGCAATTTTATATTAAAATTTTTAAATAACATTATACAAATCATTAAATATAATTAAAATAATTTTATAAATAATTATTTAAAATATTTAGTTAAATAAAAATAATTATATTAAATAAAAAATTATATAAAATACATAAATGAAGAATAAAATTAAAAGTTTAATCATTTGGAGAAAAGAAGGGGGGGAAAGAATTTCTTAGGAATCCTCGTTCATTTGAAGATGCTTTTCCTTCCCCTCTTTTTTCCTCAAAACAAACACACCATTAAAGTCAAAGGCGAATCTTTAACTGACTTAACTATTGGAAGGTTATTACTGAACACCCGACACCTCTAATCAAAGTTCATCTTATAGAAATCGATTTAAAAAGATAACAAAAAATCGAGAACACCAATTTGGGCATATTTCAACCCGTAACAAAACAAATTATGTATTCACATTTGAAGAGACGAAATTTAGGTCTCAATAACTGTCAAATAAAAATAAATATTCATTAAACACTTTAATTATTGTCCTTCTAAAATTAATAAATTTATAAAAATCTCAAACATAATTTAAATTCAAGAAATAATAGTTGGATAATTATAAATACTTGAGTAAACATATATATAAATGATAAATGAACCATTAAAAACACATACTGAAAAATATGACACTAGAACATGAATATTTATAAACTTTAATTGGAAAAAAATTTGATCATATGGCAACCCAGTTAAAAAAGTGTACGTATGACTTTTTATACACATTAATTTTATGAAACCAAATAACGCAGTTTGGGTTACTCAATTAATTTTCCATTCCAAATTTTCTAATTTCTTGAAAGTTTGAACTACAAATTAATATTTTGTTGTCAATCTTTTACTTGGAGAGAAATGCTCATTTGATTATGTTGTACATGATATTCTTTAGAAAGCTTGATTGAATAAATATATAGGTAAGTTTCTATCAGTACCAAATGTTGTTTTGATTAAAATATATCATGTTATGGAGCCAAAATTTGAATTAGAGTCCAATCATTTACATGAAAGCAAACGAAACTTTTTTCTTATTTTAATACATTTTTCATATTTATTTTATTAAGTGACTTTAAAGTCTAAGTCAGTTTATAAATTAACACTCATATATACAGTTTAATTATCTTAATTGTAAAATAATTTCATGAAAACAACCCAAACTTCCTCTTTTTTTGAAGTTAATACATTTTTTATATTTATTTTATTAGGTGACTTTAAATCTAAGTCAGTCTAGAAATTAACGCTTATATATAAAGTTGGATTGAAAACAAAATTGTTAATATATAATTATGGCCTTGTGGGATTTTTTTTTTTTTTCGATTTGTATAATTATATAAGAGAAGAATCTATATACTTAACTTAGAATGGAAAATTTAATTTGAAGTCATTATAATTTCATATAGGGCAACTAAGTAAATCCACGGTGGAATTGCTTAGGGAGATGATCTACAACAAAATAGTAGCTAGATCTATCTATAACTCTATAAGATAAAACCATCTTCACAGACTGTGTGAGAAAATCAAATGAAATTCACTTGGATTTTGAAGATTATTGTTAATATTCATGATGATTTCTTAAGATAATTATAAAAAAAATAAGACATCCTTCAAAAAAAATAATTAGTCATAATGAACCAAATAATTTATGAAAACTGACCATCTTTGTATATTCATAATTTTTATTTTTCTTAAATCTTGAGAAATTAGTTAATTGATAATCAAATTTTTTAGAATCATGATTTCTACATTTTACAAGTAGAATTACCAAATTTGAATTTCAATTGTGACTCCTTACCACTACTGATTCCAAATAAGAATTACAAGCAAATAAAAAAAATTATTTATTTATTTTTATAAATTTTTTAACTTTCAAAACTCTTTTCTTTAAAAACAAAAATAAAATAAAATACAAAATAAAAATATTTTAAATGCATTCCAAGGTGAAACCATGAAAATTCACTCTCCCGTTAGTGAAATAAATCGACCTTAGATATGTAAGTTGTCATCAGTCTATTTTAACAAACTTTAAAATTCTCTGAGTCTTTTTATATTATTGAAAAAAGTTAGACTATGGATTCTATCCAATTCAAATAAACAATTAATTAGATAAGGAGGATTTTCATTATAAAAATAATGTATTGGGTAGAATATAACGGGCTAATTATGGGGATAAAAAAGTTGGGAGAATAATTTGAAGTGAAATCATCTATGCATCAGTAGGAAAGCATTTTAAGCTTGGTCGCCACATTGAGAATTGCTTAGAGAAATATATTTTGCCATGAGTTATATCATAAATGAATGTTATTGGATGATTTTAAGAAATATAATTTTATTATGATGCTGCATCTTATCAAATGTACATGCAAAACAATGCAAATACATATTAAATTCCATGACAGAATCTTGTGGGGAGATTGTCTATTGCAAATTAGTAGCCAGAGTGCATCTAAGTCTCAACGTGATAAAACCATCTTCGTCGCCAATATGGATTCACACATAAAAATGCAGCACTTCCCAAGACCACAGTCGCATAAGAAACTGTTAAAGTAATATAGAAGTTGTCCATGTCAATCAAACTGTAGTTGTCTTCAGCACTACCAGTTGAAGATTTTTGTATCAATGATGGTGATCCAATTTTATTGCAACTCTTTGTTAACTGCAGTCTGCAAAGAAAAGATTCCCTTCGTAGCTGTTTTCCTTAAATGTTACGAAAAATAAAATAAAATAAAACCCAATTTTCCATAGTCATTATACCTTACTCTCCTTAGACTAAATACTATAGCAAACAAATCACATAGACATTTGTTTCCATCAATGACCATACACAAATTGCAAACTCTAAAGTGCAAAAGATACAAACATGCGTATGGAAGACAACACACAAATTAACGTGAACTCGCTTCAGGAATTGTCAATGTTAAAAAAAGGGGGAAGGTCATTAATTTGTTGAGGAAGTCTTAAGAGGGGGGCTTCATTTCTGACTTAATAGCAGCAACCAATTGATCATAAGGTTCTCCCCAGGCATTCTTCATTTCTGGTGACCATATCTCTGGTACTGCTTCCTTAATTGTTTCCAGTTGTGCAAATTTTGTGACCTGTGGCATATATTTATAATGATAAATTAAAGATAATCAGTGTTTTAATTTGGGTTTTCTGTAAGAAATTTGATTATGGTAACTGGAAATGTTCACTAACAACACCATATTTGAAGTGGGTAGCTCCTAATTTTTTCAGACTGGACTCTCTCACTGTTACTTTCCCTCCTTTCCGAAATTGCCCTGCTGATTCACAAGTCTGCAACACAACATAAACAAAATTGTACCCCAAAAAAAAAGTGTTGAATGTTGCTGAGCTTAGCTTGAAGATGATGTTAGCCCCATTCTAATCCGTTGATTATCCAACTCTTGTATGCAGAATTGAACACATTTTACGTCTTGCAATTTTATTTAGAAAGAGTTCATAGTTCGAATTTTAACAAAATGAAGACATTCGTACCATTTAACCATGTGAATTGGTATATAGTTTAATCTTACCATAACAAAGACAGAAATAGCATGGGGCTTGAGCTTTTGATTCTGCTCCAAAGGCACATTGGAGTCCCTCAAGAAGGAGAACAATTTCTGGACTGCAGGTGCAATCTCAAAGATCCTACATGTATATAAAACAGTACCCCAGAAATTTCAATCATTAATCAAACAATTACTGATAACAAATTAAGTTATAGGATTAATAATAATAATAAAATAAAATAAAATAAAATAAAATAAAAACTGGCTTACTTCAAGAAGAATTTAAGACCCAATTTCTCCAGCACTCTTCTTCATTACATTCCATGACTTGACAACTAAAGCTTCTTGCCCTTCGCTGAAGCAGACTCTACCTTCATTCATGGACATTGATTTCTATTTGGGCATACACAAATGATTTGGAAAATGTTGTCTGAATGATAACCTGTGACAATCTTGCTTACAATTTATGCAAGAAATCTCGATAAAAAGAAGATTGAGACGAACTCTTCATTGCATTGGAGAGCCATTTTTGTTGGTCTCAGGTTCAGAAACAAGGGCTGTCTTTGGGAAAGAGAACATGGTTTTGGCTCTTTGAGTTTGACGCAAGCAGTGATGAGCTAGCAGATCACAAAACTTAACCAACACATACCTACTTTTGTGTTGATCAAATATTTATTATTTTATCTCTCATTGATATATATATCTTTTTTCTCAACGAGTCATTATTCCTGGTGGGAATTTCTATCCTAGTTTGAAAATTATTGTGTTTGGTTCATTCATGGTGCATTGGACATTAGTCTGTAGAAGCAGAACTACGTTTTGCACATACTGAATATGTAGCAGGAATTTGGTTTGAACTTTCTGCTATCATTTATTCACAGCTGTTTTAGTTCTCATTTCTGCAACCATTGATTTATATCAAAGGAACTTCACAATAACTATAGTATTCTGCAGTTTAAAGAGTTATATATGCAAATCAAGAGATAAAAACTTAAGGAGGTTTGTGAAATTTAATGTATCTACGGTTAAAATTTGACATATCCTGAAGCTCATTGAAAGAATATATCAAAGAGGTTTCATTTATTTTCTGTGGAAATTCATTCTCTGGTGTTCAATTGCATTCTATCAATCTTTGTGTTGATTTCATTTCTATCCTTGTCTTTTCAGTTGAATGCATTATCAGAATTAACAAGATAAAATATACAAAAATTAATGGCTTTTTAATACTTCAAACAGTGATGTCGCAAAACCAAGACTAGTGCTGCAACTGAAGAAGAGAGGTAATAAATGATGAGTAAACCCAGAAAAATAATTAGATTGCTGATCTATGTGGAGAATCATGAATTAGTATAAGAGCATTACAATACTCCAGCGAACACGATTACATGACATTTTTTGACTTTATGTATGAAGAAAACATATGGATGTTATAAAAAATTAGCAAATTAAGGAGGTTTCATTTCATTTTTTATGGCAGCAGCCAATTGATCACAAGCTACTGCCCAAGCATTCTTCATCTCTGGTGACCACATATCTGGTACTGTTTCCTTTATGTTTTCCCACAAGGCATACTTTGTGACCTATTAAAACAAACAAAAGAATCACTCTTAAATCAGCAAATTCTGTTCTAAAATCAATTAATGAAGTAAGCATGCAATTTAAGAATCAATCAAAGAATAGCTAAATTCATTGATTTGTAATTATTGACCGGATTACCTCAAAATGTTTGTCAACACCACCGTATTTTAAATGAGTAGCTCCCAAATCTTTCAAATCGGACTCTTTCATTGTAACTTTGCCAGCCTTTCTCAGTTGTACAGCTGATTCACAGGTCTGCAAAATGCAGATGGTATAAGAAGCTAGGAAAATATGCACAAAATCTAGTTTATAAACATCCTAGCATGGTTTCTTATAGAATTTTAATTTTGTCTAATCCATCTCAGTTGAGAGACTTAAGATTACTGGTTTTTCAGTTAAATAGACAAGAATAGGAAGAAAATAAACTGACCATAACAAAGACAGTCATGGCATGGGGTTTTAGTTTTGGATTTTGCTCCACGGGAAAATCTGAATCTTTGAGAAAAGTGAGCAGCTTCTTGGCTGATGGCGCAATCTCAAAGATCCTGCAAAATTTTTCAATTTAACAACCAATCCTCAATCAGTATATTGATCCATTTCTGAAGAAAATTAGTTATGTTCAAGAAAGGTATTCTTATGCAAGTTATGCAAGGAATATGAACCAAAACATAAGGGTTTTTAACGGCAATGACTATATTTTTAACCCTAATTACATTAATAGTCTAGCCTAAGTTCATTATGGTCAAAACACGTCTTTCATACTCATTTTATCCCTACTTCTTTGTTTTCCTCCCAAAATAAAGAAATAGTTTCAACTCCCATGAACTCTTATCAACTACTTTATTTCGTCCCTTGCCGCGTGAAATTTCGTCGAGATACCCATTTCACAAACGGTGTAAACAACAAGAAAATTTCTGCAACTCAGTTTTCTCTGCATAATTAGTAAGTTTTCTTAAACTCATTTGTGATTTGGTTTATTAAAATGTGTAAATGTGTGAGTAGTTGAATTTATATCATTTGTAATAGGCAATGGGATTTGTTGTTAATGGTTTTTGAAATTGGAGAAGACGAAATTAAAGCATCGAGGGGCGACGTTTTAACTTTGTCGAGATTATATAACTGTCTCGACGAAATTCGTCAAGATATCTAGCTTTGTATGAATACTGGATATCTTGACGAATTTCATCGAGAGTACATATTGTCTCGACAACTTTCGTCGAGATATCTTTTATACATACTGGATATCTCGACGAAAATCATTTTATCGAAATTGATAACTCTATTTTTATAGCGTTATTTTATTTATTTAAACTTGAATTTTAACTTAGATCTTATTGATTTTGTTATTATTAAATAAATTATTATATCTTTTTGTATTTTTCATTTTTATAATAAAACTGATAGCATACCGCTTATGGACCCCACCAAATGCTACTATTTACGACGAGATCATCACTGTAAAATTGAATCTTATTCGAATCAGCTCATTACTTCAAGTATTTTGGAAAGAATAACTAAAATCGAGATCGCTCAAAGAAGTTATCGCATTTTAGAGATCGAGTATTCTAGAAATAAATATTATATCATACTTATATAAGCGCGTATATCATTACTGATTTATGATATAAGTAATGATGTAATATGTCATTATAATGTAAGTAATAATGTACGATGTAAGCGATGATGCAGAATGGTGTATTGAGAAAGTTAGAAAGCTTAATAGATGATGATGTAGGCGATGATGTAAATGGGGTAAAGCTTAATGAATGATGATGCAGGCGATGATGTAAATGGGGTTGAATTTAACCTATAAATAGGCATTAGATTCACCATTCCTAAACACACAATATTGAGGAGAAGAAGAACACAAGATATTAGAGAGAGAGAGAGATTGGAGAGGAGGAGCAAAGCAAATGAGAAAACTCTACGGCGAAGCTTCAAACTACTAAGTTTTCTCAATCTTTTATTATGTTTTGTTATTTAATATTGGTTGTGTTTTATTTTATTATGGAGTAGATTTATTTTTATAGGGTTATGATATAGCATAACTTTGATGTTCCAACCCTTTGTTTAATTTAATTATGAATTTTCTATCTTGGCTGATGCGTTCAATATTACTCTTAATGCTTCTAAATAATTTGATTACTATTTAGTTGAATTGTTAATCATAATGATAGAGGAAGCTAATTTATGTGTCTTAGTTCATTGCATTGAATGTCATAAATTATATGTAGGATAGGAATATACCTACATAGTTTGTGTAGTTCTTAAAAGAGATCCATAAATCTTAATGAATCTTTTAATATTTTAACTTTGCATGGGAACATAGCAATTAAGCTTTATAGGGTATTTTCCTTAGACTTCGGGAGGGGCTATGTGAATAATTTAAGGATACTCAACTAGCAACCAAATAATTAATTCTTGTTATAAAGAATAAGGGGGAGGAACTAATTAGTTAAGGTGAAATCATAACCCTAAAGTTTTTAACTTATTAATTTAATCTCATTTATTTTATTTTTTAAAAAATTTACTTTTAATTTTCTATCCATCAAATTTCGTTAGCCAAATAAAATCTGAGTTATGCCAAGTCATGGGAATTAATTTACAACAATCCCCGTGGGACGATACTTATCTCATCACTCTATTACTTGTTTGACTCGTACACTTGCGATTTTGCACAATAAGTTTTTGGTGCCATTGCTGGGAATTGTTTGTTAAATTAATACTGATATTACATAACTCAAATTTTAATTTGGTATTTTATATTTACTTTTAATTTATTTTTTCTTTCCTTTCTTGCAGGTATTTTTTTTATGTTGAGAGTGATATTTTATTTATTTATTTATCTATTTTTAAAAAAATAAAATTAAAAATTTAAAAATTAAAAAAAAAAAAGAAAGAAAGAAAGTTCTTTTATATGATTGTTTATTTATTTTATAAAGTTGGTTCTACCACCTATTGTTAATTTATTTACTTGTTTATTACTTTATTTTATATGGTTGGTTCTACCACCAATTGGTTCTACCACCTATTGTTAATTTATTTACTTGTTTATTGTTTTATTTTATATGGTTGATTCTACCACCTAATGTTAATTTATTTTAATTTATTATTTATTTTTCGTTATATTTTTCAAGAAAAAGGTTTCACTTTCTCTTTTATTTTATTTTTATATGGTTGGTTTTACTACCTATTGTTAATTTATTTTAGTTTGTTATTTATTTTTTAAGAAGAAGATTTCACCCCCTCTTTTATTTTATTTTAGTTTGTTATTTATTTTTCATTATTATTATTATTATTATTATTATTATTATTATTTAAGAGGAATATTTCACTATCTCTTTTATTTTATTTTAGTTTGTTATTTATTTTTCATTACTATTATTATTATTATTTTGTTTTAAGAGAAAGGTTTCACCCCCTCTTTTTTTTTATTTTATATTGTTGTAATATATATATATATATATATTTCATAATTATTGCTTCTTTTTATTTTTATTTTTATTGTGTTGTTTCTAATCTATGCTTGAGTGGCATCGTGATCTTCATTCTCATCACTTGGTGAAAGGTAATTCTGAAAGTTCTATTGGAAATATGTTTGATTCACCTCAACATTCACACTCATCTAACACTATGGCTGAAGAACCAAACAATGCACAAAATATAGTACCAGTACATGCTAAGAATACTCGAGCATTAAGTGATTATGCCCTACCCACTATTGGTAATGCCTCGGCAATACGGCAACCGACTATTGCTGCTAACAATTTTGAGATCAAGCCAGTAATTATCCTTATGATACAGAACAATCAGTTCGGTGGGTCTCCGAACGATGATGTAAATGCCCACATTGACAGCTTTTTAGAGGTCTGCGATACTTTTAAGCACAATGGCGTTACTGATGACGCCATCCGATTGAGATTGTTCTCATTCTCTCTTAGTGACAAAGCCAAAAGTTGGCTCAACTCTGTGCTATCAGGAAGTATTACCACATGGGATGTCTTAACAAAAAAATTTCTTACTAAATTTTTTCCACTAGCCAAGACTGCAAGACTACGAACCGAGATAACAACATTCAAACAGTTTGATGGAGAATCATTATACGAAGCATGGGAAAGATTCAAAAATCTACTAAAAAAGTATCCACATCATGGAGTTGCTGATTGGCTGCAACTACACACATTTTATAACGGTTTGGAGAGTTCCACAAGAACATTGGTAGATGCTGCAGTTGGCAGAGCACTTTTGGGCAAACCACATCAAGCCGCTTGGGGCTTATTAGAGGAAATGGCTGCAAATGCCTATCAATGGCCATCAGAAAGAGCAACTTCGAAAAAGTTTTTTAGAATACAAGAAAATGATGTCTTGACTAAACTCTCTACTCAAGTTGAGACATTAATCAAGCAACTCGGAAACTTAACAGCTAATTCCATTCATACTCAGTCGGGATTATGTGATTTTTGTGGAGGGGACCATTCCAATGGGCAGTGCGATAACGAACAGACAAGCCAAGCATTTTTTGTGAGCAATAGACAACAAAATAACCAATACTCCAACACATACAATCCAGGATGGAAGAATCATCCAAATCTTGCATAGAAAAACAACGATTAACCCAGACAACCATATCCGACACCATTTCAACAGCAATAAGCCAACAAACCGTCACTTGAAGAAGCACTTGCTCAACTCACTGCAAACACTAATCAATTTATGACAAGAACAGATATCATACTCCAGAATCAAGTTGTTTCCATCAGAAATCTAGAAGTGCAAATGGGTCAAATCTCAAATCTACTGAATGCAAGACCTCTAAAAACCCTACCAAGCAACACAGAGACTAATCCTAGGGAGCACCTTAAGGCTATCACATTACGAAGTGGTAAAGAGCTAAAAGATCCTATCAAAAGAACTAACGAATAAGGAGAATCTAGAAAAATAGAAGAGGAAGTGATGGCCAAAACAAAAGAAATAGAGAAGCCAAAATCAAATTTGTTTCCGGACAATCCCACACCATACAAACTACCATTACCTTTTCCTCGGAGATTCCAAAAGCAGAAAATAGATAAGCAATTTTCTAAATTTTTAGAAGTGTTTAAAAAATTACAAATTAATATTCCTTTTGCAGATGCATTGGAACAGATATCCAGCTATGTGAAGTTCATGAAGGAGATCCTATCAAATAAAAGAAAGCTGGAAGAATATGAAACGGTAGCTTTAACCTAAGAATATAGTGCAATCTTGCAGAAAAAGCTACCGCCCAAACTTAAAGATCTAGGGAGTTTCATTATTCCTTGCACCATTAGTAATACATTCTTTGATAAAGCATTATGCGATCTTAGTGGAAGCATTAACTTAATGCCATTATCTGTTTTCAGGAAACTTGGTCTCGGAGAAGCAAAACCTACTACAATATCCTTACAGCTAGCTGATCTATCAATCAAGTATCCAAGAAGAATTATAGAAGACATATTGGTAAAAGTGGATAAATTCATATTTCCTGCGGATTTCATCGTTCTAGACATGGAGGAAGATCAAGAAATACCAATTATTTTGGATAGGTCGTTCTTAGCAACCGGAAGAACTCTAATTGATGTGCAAAAAGGTTAACTTATATTATGAGTTTAAGATGAAAAAGTAACATTCAATGTGCTAAAAGCACTTAAACATCCACATGATGTTGGCAACTACACGAGGGTAGATGTAGTGGATGGATGTGTCAAAGAAATACTTCAAACCACCACTCTATAAGATCCACTTGAAGCTTGCCTAATTGGAAAGCCAAACTCAGAAAGTTCGAACAACATTGAATGTGTGAACCAATTGCAAGCTTCACCCCCCATCTTTATCAAACGACCATTTGAGAAGTTTGGAACGAGTAAGAGACAACCAGTACCATCAATAGAAAAATCACTAGAATTGGAGCTTAAGCCACTTCCGATTCATCTCAGGTATTCATTTTTAAGTGATTTATCTACACTACCTGTTATTGTTTCATCTTCTCTAAGTATGAAACAGAAGGAAAAGCTTTTGAGAGTATTACGAAAACAGAATATGGCTATTGTCGATCGCGGACATTAAAGGAATTAGTCCATTTATACGCCAACACAAGATTCTCATGGAATACATGTACCGGCCATCCATCAAGCACCAAAGACGTTTAAATCCAAACATGAAGGAAGTTGTCCAAATAGAGATACTTAAACTTTTGGATACAAGTATCATTTATCCCATTTCGAATAGCACATGGGTGAGCCCGGTACAGGTGGTACCAAAGAAAGAAGATCTGCGAAGGTTACAACTCAATAAGATGAACGAATTCCGTCATGATGCCTATGAAAACGCCAAGCTTTACAAAGAACACACCAAAAAGTGGCATGATCAGCGTATCCTAAATATGGAGTTCACATTAGGACAAATGATTCTTTTATTTAATTCATGTTTACGTTTATTTCCAACTAAGCTACACTCAAGATGGTCTGGGCCCTTTACAGTTGTTCAAGTTTTTCCACATGGTGTCATTGAAATTCAAAGTGCGGATCGTCAATTCAAAGTCAATGAACAAAGACTTAAAGCTTATATGGATGGTAGAGAACCTCAACAGAAATCCACCAACGTGCTTTCAGACCTAAATTAAAGCCTATTTCAACAGTCTTAGGAATCTGACGTTAAAAGACCCCATTTGCCAGTTAGAAAACTGGATGAGAAATTGATCCTCGACTCATAGAAAGTGTTTAAGCCGTTTCTGGACGTAAAACCAGAGGAAGATGTGAGCCACAATCATAACTACCTCATAGTATCAGGTGTGCTATTTACTTTTGAGATTTTTATGCATGTTTCTTACTTTTTGACTTTTTCTTGCAGATTTTTCTATGTTTAGTTGTTTATTTTAAATTACTTTTTCGACAATTGTGCTTACTTTTTTGACAATTGTGTTTACTTTTTCGATAATTGTGCTTACTTTTTAACATTTGTACACCTAACATTTTTTTCTCTATCACAGCTGTTTCGCCTCTTAGAACTATTCTTTTACTCTATTCTTTTCTTTAAATGAGTAACAAACAACCAGTTTTGTAGGAGAGAAAAAAATGGTTGAATCCTCGAGCCGCATAATCAAAACTATTTGTATTTTTTATGGCACGAATTTTGGTAAGGGTAAAGAATACAATAATGCAGCTATTGAACTTAGTAAAACTTTAACTGCCCAAAAAATCAACTTGGTGTATGGAAGAGGCAGTTTAGGACTACGGGGTTCCGTAGCAGTAACTGCAAATGTTGCAGGCAGCAATGTCCTAGGTATTATACTAAAACCTTTAGCTGCAAGGAGGGATATCATCGGTATGACTATAGGTTGAGTTTCAGGTCATGAATATGTATGAGCGAACGGCGCATATGTTACTAAATGCTGATGCCTTTGTTGCGTTACTTGGTGGTTTTGAAACGTTAGAATATATCTTCAACATTGCGTCCTGGACCCATTTCAATTGTCACAAAAAGCCATTAGGTTTGCTTAATGTTAATGGTTTCTATGATGGTTTATTGTCTTTTCTTAATCATGCTATGGAATAGGGTTTTATGACACAAGCAAACCGGTGCATTCTCGTCTCAGCTTCAAGTTCTGATGAACTGATTGACCGACTACAAAACTTTGTGTCAGAAGTTGATTCATTAATGTCGCAGTTGGTTTGGGACTCTGAAGCAAGCGGCAACAAGAAGCGTGCGATGGATCTTACTCTCAGGTTGTAACTTTCTTACCCTTAATAACATTTTCTTTTCTTTATTTTGTGTTCTAGTAGACATTGCGAACAATGTCTTAAATAAGTTTGGGGGTAGAGTTTAGTCATTACTGGTCCGATTTGAAACCAAAAAATGGCAAAGTAAGGATTTACTTTTGTACTCTTGATACTCATCTTTGCTTTCTTTCTATAAAAACAAAAAACAAAAAAACAAACAGGAAAGTTATGTAATTACTACAGACAAAATAACTCCACCTCAAAAGCATGTGTATAAATAGTCATTCTTTAGATCTGTATTAATTTTTTAGTTTTTCACTTTTACTTAGCCTTTTGATATAATTGAAGTACATTATTGTGACAATGAGAGTGATCTTAACCCGAAACTCAGTGACATGGAAAAGGTATGTTTTCTTATGATGTTAAGATGAAATAATTTAGTATGTTATTTATAATAAAAAAAGAAAAAAAAGAAAAAAAAGAAAAAAAAGAAAAAAAAGAAAAAAAGAAGAAAAAGAAAAAAGAAAAAGAGAAAAGCAGGGCAATGCTTCGATGCCTTTATATATGCTGAGTAACTGAGAATCTATATCAAAAATATAGATTTTCATGTAAAAAAGCATATCCAAGGTATGAGCATGCAAAGTATACTAGTGTAAATATTTCACTAAGTAACTGAGAGTCTGTATCACAAATATGAATTTTCACGTAAAAAGGTGATTCATTTCCTAGAACTAGCAGCACAAAAAAAATTAAATTAATAATATATATATATATATATATATAATAATGTTAAGCTCGTAGTCTACTTCGCCGAAACTAGTTACTAGAGTTAAATGTTTGGGTTATTTAAATTATCCATCCACACAAAAATTGCAAGAGGCTTGGTAAGGTCGTTTAACCCATTGATTAATATTCAGATCTTTATAATGATTGTTTTGTCTTATGTTAATGATTATGAGCTATTGATTTTGAAATTGGTTCAGAGTTCGTTTTGCTCGAAGACAAGCAAAATCTTAAGTTTGGGGGTGTGATAACTTTATTTTTGTAGCGTTATTTCATCTATTTTAACTTAGATTTTATTAATTTTGTTATTATTAAATAAATTATTACATTTCTTTGTATTTTTCATTTTAGGATAAAACTGATTGCAAACCGCTTATGGACCCCATCAAATACTACTATTCACGACGAGATCGTCACTGTAAAATTAAATCTTATTTAAATCAGCTCATTGCTTCAAGTATTTTGTAAAGAATAACTCAAATCGAGATCGCTCAAAGAAGTTATAGCATTTTAGAGATCGAATATTCTAAAAAAAAAATATTATATCATGCTTATGTATGCGCGTATGTCATTAATGATTTATGATGTAAGTAATAATGTAATATGTCATTATAATGTAAGTAATAATGTATGATGTAAGCGATAATAATGGTGTATAGAGAAAGTTAGAAAGCTTAATGGATGATGAAGTAGGCGATGATGTAAATGAGGTTGAATTTTACCTATAAATAGGCATTAGATTCACCATTCCTAAACACACAATATTGAGGAGAAAAAAAACACAAGATATTAAAGAGAGAGAGAGAGAGAGAGAAAGCTTGGAGAGGATGAGAAAAGTAAAGGAGAAAACTCTACGGCGAAGTTTCAAACCACTAAGTTTTCTCAATCTTTTATTATGTTTTGTTACTTAATATTTGTTGTGTTTTATTTTATTATGGAGTAGATTTCTTTTTCTAGGGTTATGATGTAGCCTAACTTTGATGTTCCAACCCTTTGTTTAATTTAATTATAGATTTTCTATCTTGGTTGATGCATTCAATATGACTCTTAATGCTTCTAAATAATTGATCATTATTTAGTTGAATTGTTAATCATAATGATAGCGGAAGCTAATTTATGTGTCTTAGTCCATTGTATTGAATGTCATAAATTACATGTAGGACAGGAATATACCTACATGGTTTGCGTAGTTCTTAAAAGAGATCCACAAATCTTAATGAATCATTTAATGTTTTAACTTTGCATGGGAACATAACAGTTAAGCTTTATAAGATATTTTCCTTAGACCTCGGGAGGGGTTATGTGAATAATTTAGGGATACTCAACTAGCAATCAAATAATTAATTCTTATTAAAAAGAATAAAGGGGAGGAACTAATTAGTTAAGGTGAAATCATAACCCTAGAGTTTTTAGCTTATTAATTTAATCTCATTTATTTTATTTTCATTTAAATTTACTTTTAATTTTCTACCAACCAATCTTCATTCACCAAATAAAATTAAGGTTATGCCAAGTATTGGGAATTAGTTTACAACAATACTCGTGGGACGATACTCATCTCATTACTTTATTACTTGTTCGACACGTACACTTGTGATTTTGCACAACAGAAATATCATTCTACTCATGCATACTGGATATCTCGACGAAATTACTTTTAATTTATTTTCATTTAAATTTACTTTTAATTTTCTACCAATCAATCTTCATTCACCAAATAAAATTAAGGTTATGCCAAGTATTGGGAATTAGTTTACAACAATATTCGTGGGACGATACTCATCTCATTACCTTATTACTTGTTCGACACGTACACTTGCGATTTTGCACAACAGAAATATCATTCTACTCATGCATACTGGATATCTCGACGAAATTCATGAGATATCCAGTATACATAAGTAGAATGATATCTTGACGAAATTCATCGAGGTCGTCATATGATCTCGATGAATTTCGTCGAGATATCATTCTACTCATGTATACTGGATATCTCGACGAAATTCATCAAAATCATATGACGATTTGCCATTTGTCACTTGAAGATTTCGCAATGATGTACCACAGTAGGATAGTCGTAGGGGTGATTGTGGGGTGTTTGTTTGTAAATTTATAAAGTTTTTGGGACAGGGTAAAAAGTTTGATTTTTGGGCAACAGATGCACCTCGTTTAAGGAAAAACATAGCCCTTAGTTTATGGTTTCAGGATTTGTGAATGTAAATAGTTAGACTATTGATAATCATAGTTTATAAATAAATAATGTGGATCATTTAATCTTACATTATTAACAAATTTATAATCTTATGATATTCATTAACATAAATTTTCTATTGTTGACAAAAGTTTATCAACAACTATTTAGCTCATCCCTTATTTAGACATGCATACTGGAAATCTCGACGAATTTCGTTGAGACAGTTATATAATCTCGACGAAATTCGTTGAAATTTCCGGTATGCACTTTAATAATGTGGACATGCAAATTGGAAATCTTGACGAAATTCGTCGAGATTATATAACTGTCTCAACACAATTCGTCGAGATTTCTAGTATATACTTGCATACTAGAAATCTCGACGAATTTTGTTGAGACAGTTATATAATCTTGATGAATTTTGTTGAGACAGTTATATAATCTCGATGAAATTCGTCGAGATTTTCGGTATGCATGTCCACATTATTAAAGTGCATACTGGAAATCTCGACGAATTTCGTCTAGATTATATAACTGTCTCGACAAAATTCGTCGAAATTTCCAATATACTCAATAATGTGGACATGCATATTGGAAATCTAGAAGAATTTCTTCGAGATAGTTATATAATCTGGACTAAAATTTCTCGAAATTCCAGTATACTCAATAATGTGGACATGCATACTGAAAATCTCGATGAATTTCGTCGAGACAGAAATATAATCTCGATGAAATTTGTCGAGATTTCCAGCATGCATTTTTAAATAACTGTTGATAATTTTATCTCAATACAATAAAAGTTCAAACTGAACTTATTTAATTTGGATGCAATAGTACGGGATTCTTGCAAGTTTGTCAGTAATGTCCATACTGATTACACCAAAAACACTTTTTTCGTGGTACATCCTCACCCTAAGAAGGTTTTCTTTGTTGCTGACGTCGGCCTAACTTTGGACGCTAAATAGATGGTAATAAAACAGATCTTTGCAACTCATCTGGAACAAGCTAATTCGATCGATGTCCAATGGGATGGATTGGATCTGAATAAGTGAGAACAAGTGTGTTCGCAGCGTAATACTGGGAACAAAGATGGACATATTGAAATCGAACATGTCGGCACGTAGCTAGTGCATGTGTACATGGGAGTTGATCTAAATCAAATTTTTTACACGTACATGTCTTGCTGTTTAGATCGACAACAGCACCTCTTTCTCCATCCTTCACTTGATATTGAAAACGATCAACAGGCCACACTATCATATTTCTGGTCACGTTTGTCCGTTTAGTAATTTTTTCCTAAGCCCATTTTGTGAGGGGGGTTTCCACTTCACAAGCTTCATTTCTCCTCTCGTAGAACCACCTTTGCATTAAACTCTTTAAATACTCTACCAATAACGTAAATGGAAGTGTACGTGCACAGCGTAATATTGCATTAAAACATTTGGCAATGTTGGTTGTCATTATATTGTACCTTTTGCTACTGAAATGAGCTCGAGCCCACCTATGACTTCCAACTTCCTCTTCTGAATATTTGGCTGCTTCAGGGTTAATGCGTCTCAATTTTGACATTTGATCATTGAAATCGTTAATACGATATGCTTTTGCGGCAACAAAGTAAGCCTTCATAAATTTATCAGTATCGATTTTCTTCATTGTATTGAATTTCGCACGTACGTTTCCTGAAACATGATAACAACAAATCTCATGCGTAGCATCTGGAAAAACGATGTGCACTACTTTCTGAATACTTACATGTCAATCATAAATGAATACAATCAGCTGCAGTCTGTAAATTTATCTTTTATAAGCTCACCAATAAGGTGAGCACTAACTTGACGATGTCCATCGGACAGTTGGTCCAAAAAACATATGTGCACCTTGTCAATCTGCCTCACCTGAAAGTACGTGTTCTCGGACACCAATGTTGCCCGAACTCGCCATTTACATCTTTTATCAACACATTTAGCCTCAAAGCAATTCAGTGTAGACCGAAAAATCCTGAACTGAAAGTTTTTTTTCATCGCAAAGAGACTCAAATCCCAGCGTAATTTCTCTTTATTTTCATACAATTTTCCGACCACTATTAAACCACAATCCGTAGAACTCAAGAAACAATCTGTTGAGAAAGTCACTGGTGCAGGAATTAGAAGCAAACATTGAAGCGGATCATAGCACGAAAGAACCAGATCTTCACAAGCACCAAAATTAGGAGGTGATTGATCATTGCAAGCCTCGTGCCTTGAGTCTTCGAGGACATCACTTATGCTAGGTGTTTGAAATGTCTTATCATTGTCTAAACCTTGCTCACACCGACCCTTGTAGTAGTTCCATGTTGCATCATCGGTATATCGCACCAGTGAGTATGTTGCATTCGTATTGGTAACAGGAAGCATGGAACTGACTTGGTTACTACCACTTGAAGAAGCAAATAGATTTGTAAAATTTATTTGTACTCGTTGTATGGACAGCTGTACATGGTGAACAACGGCCGACTGTGTTGTGGAAGCAACTTCTCTACGATCGAATGTGACAAAAAGAGGAGTAAACCCCCCAAATATAGATACCTAGCTATTAACTCCGACGAAGAAGGCAACATCACTATCATTATCTATATCAAACAAACCTAAATTAAATGATGTTGAAGGAAAATAATGTTTGTATATTACTCTTGTTTTAATATTGAACTCGGTTGGATTTACCCGGAGTAAAGAATACAACTGATTGATGAGTTCTGCATACTTTACATTCTGATCAACGGATAAACTGAAGGTTTTGCTGCCGTTATAGACCTCTTTTTCATCTGCTGAACTATCCCACGACCCTCCAGAGACAATCAATAAGTAAACGTTTGCCATCTATATGCAAAAAATATAACAATTATCATGAATACATATTTTAAAAACAAAAATCACGAAATTACTCGACGAATTTCATCGCCCCTCGATGAATTTCATCACCCCTCGACAAAAAACATCGAGGAGAGATAAAAATATCGAGGAAAGACAAAAAAGTCGAGGGAAATAAAAACGTCAAGGGGAGACAAAAAAACGTCAAGGAGCGGTGAAATTCACGAGATGACACGGTTTCTCATCTTCTTCGATATATCAACGAGTATTTTTGTGTTGGAAGCCAGCATATCACATTCAAAATGAAATAAAATTGATCTAACAATAATTATTAAGCTCTAACATGTATTAACTAAAAAAACTAAAATCAATTTTGACAACATAAAATGAATCTGAGAAAGCGTAGTACTAACCTATACTTGTTCAACAATAATGTAGCATTTGTTTTGTTTTATTTTAGCCACTTCACTCCAGTCATTGTAATCGGAACCGGTTTGAATGCTTGCACAAACTTTATTGATAATTTATTATCAATGTGATCGCCCAACAATAATTTCGATTTGCATTTACTATTTTTGTCTTCAAAACGTGCAACAATTAATACAAACACAAATAAATGGAAGAAGCATAAGTAAAATGGATATGAAAAATATGTTTTGACCATAGATGTAAGGTAAACTTAGACTGGACCATTAATATAATTTAATCCAAAAGTATGGTCATTCCTGTTAAAAACCATATTTATAATGGCAAAGAAGAGTTTAGATGAACTCAAAGAAGAATTTGACACCAAGTTCTCCAGCATTTTTCTTCATAGCATTCCAAGATTTCACAACTAGAGCCTCTCTATAGAGCTCTCACTTTGAATCTTCCACTCCTCTCCACACCTTCACATATACAAAATTAAAATGAAGGAATATCTTGGCCAAAAGGGTAAAGAACAGAAACATAAGAAAGGAAAAAGTACTTGTGATTGATTTTGATGTTCTGCAAACAAGACCCTTCAGTTATCCATCCCTCCTCTTCCATGAGAGGTGCAAATAGTGCTGCTGATGCTTTACTCTTGACTTTGGAGTTGCGCAAATCTTATTCACATCCCTTGCAAAGATCAAACAACGAACAGAACTAGAAACTACAAGGTAAATGATTAATAACCATTTGAGAGTAGCATGGTGGTAGCTTTTGAAGTAACATTGTGAATGGCCATTAGATTCAGAGCAGAGAAATTGAAGGAGAATTTACGATGATTTACATAGAAGTTTTAGACGGTTCTTCGATATAGTAATAGTTTTAAAGCACATTGGGAGAAGTAGCTTCACCAGTTGAGCGTGCTTGGAAAAGCAGCAACTTTAGCTACAAAAAAAAATGGGACATTAAATTAACCTTTCAAGGTCTCACAGAGCCAACTTCTGCTAATTATATATGATTATGTATCATTATCTGAAAAGTGAAAACCATGGAAGACAAACAGCTTTGACTGCTGATTGATCTACTACTGTTTTGGAGAAATCTGCCCACAATTAAAAACCATGACGACCCGCTTGCGGTGTAGTATTTCCCTTTTGTTTCATCGTTGGCTTGGATAACAGCAAGAAAATAAGTCCAGGCCAAAAATAACTGGCTGACCATAGATGCCTAATGGAACTTTTAACTCACCAAGTCACAATCATGGATTCTTGAAGATATTAAGTCATTCCAGATTAGTCAAATTCCAAGAAAAAATGGAATCAAAATCACAGATTTCTCAAGAAGCTCAAGACAATCATAGGCCGTTGGGATAAGAACACTACAAGATGTCAGAAAAGAAATGAGATATACAGATGTTGGATAATGAATTACAAATTAACCACTCCCATAATTGATATCTGGCTTTGCAGCAACTGAATCAAATGGGATTTCGACCCTCTCCTTAACAAGGCATCGAGCTTCGCCGTTCTCAACAACCAGGATTTTCCCAGGCAGACATCGAACATCAACAACTGATATCTTTTCTTCAATAGCCGGTTGTCTCAAGATGCCCAAAAATTTCAAAGGGGCACTTTTCTTCCCAAGATTTTGTATAAAACCTGACGTGCTTAATACATACACCACACAAACAAGTGGAAGCACTGTCTTGGCTGCTGAACAAATAAAGTGACCCAACCATCTCCTAGAGGTTGTGCATCCCTTCTCTACTTGGTTCTTCTTTCCTCCATTAGTTAGCTCACCATCAATTACTCCAATTTGTACAGATTTGCGTGCATAAGGAAATTGTGATAGACAACCATTGTCTAAGGTCAGTGACTGAGGAAGGCGACTAGGATATGGAGGAAGGAGGAGATCATTGTCATGTTCTACTGTTTCACCAGCAAAAGCAGATGC
>JAXCLQ010016244.1:0-35922 GCA_035584115.1 Cedrela odorata | reverse complement strand
TTTACATTATTAGCTTTAAGTTGTAATTTAGGAAATCAAGTATAAATAATGTTTCATATGTGTATAAGATGAGTATCGTGTGGTTGTAATGTGTAAATTGGTAGAAGGTTATTTATCATGTTGTGATAATGGTGGAATTGGTGGAAATTTATATTGTTAATGTTAAATTGTAGAAGGAAATTAGTATTATTTTAATCTAGCATAAGTGAAATGTTAAGACAATTGTAGTAGAAAGTTAGAGATAAATAAATTTATAATGTTAATGTTAAACTTGTAGTAGGAAATTAAGAATTGATATTGTGTTAATATTATGTAGCATTTTAAATTAGTAGAATTAGTGGCTATAGAGAGTTAGTAACATGTGTATGTCAAGTTTATATTCATGGTGCAAATTGGTAGAAAATTAGAATGTGGTGGTGGTTGTGGTAATTGTTACTAACATATATGTATGTAATACTTATAATATTTGTAACACTTAAGTTGTTAATATGAACTTGTTAAAAAGCTAGGATATTTAGCATATTATAAAATTGGGTGTGTTTTATTGGAAATTATGATATTAATGTTAAATTGAAGGTGAGAAATTAAATATAAATAATGTATAATAAGTGTGTGTAATAGCTTAAATGGTTATGTGTGGATTTAGAATGGCGTATTTGGGAAATTGGAATTGAATCTCTGTGATTGTTGGTAGGCCGAGTTTGTGTGATATAATTGGGAGTGTTTTGGAATTTGATAATGCGGTGTTGTCAAAAAACGACAATACTTGATGAGTTTAGAATTTTATGCCAAAAGTATTTTTCGAAAATAGTTGTAATATACATATTTAGTTATATGTATGAATAGGTATATATGGAATAGTGAATGAAGTAAATATATGTGTTTTAGGAATTCATTAAATATCAAATTGGGAAATGCGGATGTCGTAGGTAGGTAGCGACAAGTATAAATGCGTAACTGAAATAGATTATGTTAATTTGATTTTAGGTACGCCACATTAATCTAAAAACATACTCGGGAGAGTGGGAACAAAAGTAAGTAGATCATGCATGCATTTTAATGTTTTGAAACTATGCAATATTCGATGTTATAATGAAAAATATGATTTTAACGTTTGATACGCCAATGTGATTTTATGAAATGATTATTGGAAAGAATTTTGGATTTAAATGTTGTATGCCGATATGGCATTTGTAAAATAAATATGAAATGATGTCGATGTGTGAATGTTTATAAATGAAAATGATTTTATGGCTCTAGTCGTTAATTAATGTTTATTCTGATTTAGCTAGGTCTCGTGTCAAAGTGGGACTTGCAAGCTATTTAGAATTCTGTTTAACGCACAATGCGCGTTTCTGTTTAACGCGTAATGCACGTTTCTGTTATAATTGATATGAAAATGTTCGCTTTAAGCGGAATATGTGATCACATTCTGAATCCGGGTCACCGTGTAATTAAAAAGTTTGAAAATGTATTGATTTGTTTAAGTATTTATATTCTCTACCGCATCGACATGTGCGAACTTGCATAGTTTACTTACTGAGATTATATCTCATTATTTAATGTAAAAATTTTATTTTTTAGAGGCTAGTATATAGAAGTGACAAAGAATGCAAGCAAGGATTACTAAGCATATATGAAATTTTTGGATATATGAAATCAATAGATTATCTAAGGAACAAGGAGCGTAATATGTATAAAAACTTTTGTTAATTGTAAATATTTAGGACTTGTGCAATAATAGTATAGCATTATATAATGAATGGTGAGAATGACTTTGTATTTGTAACTATATATGGAAGGTGGTGTTTCAAAACCCGTAGAGAAAAGAGAGTGGAAGATTCGACAAGAAAGAAAGGAAGAAGAACACGGAAAATAAAAACCATGGGGTGGAGGAGCTTTTTACTTGTGCTCCTCTTACAATGGTAGAGAAACTAGATGCCAAAAGAAGATTTTGGTAAGAGATGGGAAAAGAAGAAAAAGGTTAAAGCTAGCCATGGAGGGGAAATCAAGTAAAAAATAAAGTGGAAATGGGTTTTAGTTAAACGGTGGAAGAGAAGCCTAGAGAGAAAACCGTGAATGATGAGCAAGAGGAGAGAAAATGAGATGTTAGCTAAGTAGAGAGAAAGAGAAAGAAAAAGAGGAAGAGCAATGAGTGAGTTTGTGTATATTGATTTCTTCTTTTTCGCTTATTGTAATTGATTTTGCTTTGGTTATGGAGTTAGCGGCTTACTCATTTTGAGGTGCTTTAAATTTGTGTTTGAGTTTTCTTGGCCGATCAAGAAGCATAAAGAGAAGAAAACATCACGAGAAGAGAGAGAGAGGAGTAAAACGAGAAGCAAGAGGAAATAAGAGAGAGGGAGAGAGAGCAAAGAAAAAAAATGGAAGGCACCACATGCTTGATGAAATATTAGAGTGAAATATGAAAATATGAACGGAGAAGAGTAAGGAATTTCTAAATTTTCTAGCAAGTAAGGTGAGTATGTGTGTTAATTTGTGGTTTTGTAAAATATGAATTGTGTTGGTATGATGTGTATATGAAATGGTATGTGTTTATAACTTATTAGAGATAAAATAGCTTGAACAATACATGTTTTAATTTAGGGCAGTGTTTGATGTTAAAGAAATGTAAAAAAATGTGAAAATGAAGTGTGAATACATGATATGTGGTGGTGGAGTTAAGCGAAATATGGGGCGGTGAAATTTCGAATAGAATTCGGTGTGTGTGCTAGTCATTGAAATTGTAAATAGAGCTTGGTAAAACGGAAAATCAACAAGTTCTGAACCTCGGATTAATGAACCGTAAAATTATATGGAAACTAGACACATGGGGGAATGATATAACCAAAACCAAGTCAAGAAGTTTAACGTCAAATGCCCTGAAAATTTGGAAAATAGACTGTCCTATTATGCTTTGCATCCTATCTCGTTGTGAATTTGTAAAGTGTAGTAGAAACTATACTTATAATAGAGTGTATCGTCAAAAAATTAGGTTGTGATTGCCAATTTTGGCATAGTACAAGTTTAAAGTCGCTCATTGTGCTGTAAACATTACTTAGGTGTTTATAACTTGAGTAATCAAATTCGAAACCGAATTCGTAAAGTGTGGTAAAGTGTACATTTATTTATTTATTTATTCATTTAATGATGATCATGAAACCTAATATAAGTGAATTCCAACCCCCTTTAGTGCGACTTATGTGAATTCCAACATGTGAGTGGACTAATTTTATTTTACAATGATTCCAAACTTACATTACTCGGTCTTAAGGAACCCTTTAGAATTGATAAAAGCGCTGATATATATATATATATATATATATTGCTAAATTGAGCCTGAATCTCGACGAAAATCAGACTAGTTGCGATTTTTGGTAGGCCAAGTTTGTGTGAACAATTAAGAGTGCTTAGTACTCCATTTTATGATTATTTCATAAAGATATTAAGGTGATTAAATTATGGATATGGCCCTTAGGGCATTGATATGTATTTACATGCTTTGTTTATAAAGTGGATATAATGGCAATGCAATATTGAGTTGGCAAAATGTATAAATGTATGATATATTATATTCATTGGATATTTTTATGATTACAGCGTATAACCATGGCAGACCTTTAAGGTTCATAGGTGAGTGGATAATTATTTTACAGAAATTCATGGGGAATTATTGGATGAATTGTGAGTATTGAAAACCCACATAAACTTTATAAATGTGCTTTGGACTTGGTTCTATAAAAACTTATGATAGTTGTGGTTTTGAAACTGTTTCCAAATATGATACAGATGTGCCAAGTTACTATTTACTTATGAATGAAATGAGGTTGTAAAATTTGAAAATGGATGTTGATATTGTGAATTTATTTTATTTAAATAATTTATTTCATTAAGGTACAATGTGAGTATAAAAATCATTACTTGAATTTAACAAAAGAATATACATGTTGACCAACTTGATTAAATTTTTAGAACTTGTTTTGATCATTGCTTTATAAATTCTTGATTGTGAAGAATATTGAAATGGTTTTTGAGAATGTCGACAGTAAGTTAAATATTGTGAAGATATGGAATACGATTTGAGAAATGATATGAGAGAGAAATATTGAGATGGAAGATCGACTTGCAGATTTATATATGATTTATGTATTTCATGAAATTAAAGTAAAATTATAGTATTGTTAACTGATGTGGTTGGTGTATTGATACCAGAGTTGTATAGACACCAAAGCTGTATAGATACCAGAGTTGTATAGATACCAAAACTATATAAATACTAGAGTGTATAGAGATGTATTTAGGGAGACGGCGATATGTAATACCTTTAAATACCAGAGAAATTGTACGAAGGCATCGATGGTGACGAAGTTGGTGTAGTCACCACGAAAAGTATTATATGTGACGCAAATTTTAGTCTCATGATCTTACAGTTTCATAGTGAATTAATTATAGAAAATTTCGAGTATAGTGCTGTCACTGCCCGATTCACCTATATGAGCATGTAACAACCGTTACACAACCGTGAGATATACATATATACATATCATCTGTAAACCCACGAGTGTGTAAGGTTTCCAATATTTTATCCATACAAATATTTAAAATCCCTATTTAAGATTCCACACATAATGTTTACATAAATACATATAAATATATAAACATATACTAAATCCACAATATTTGTACCTATAATACATTTGTTATTCACAAATCAATTACAAAACATAATTTATGGATCCCAACTAAACCTTATAAATGTATATAACATCGGAAACTTTAAGTATCTACAAGTCTTCTATAACTATACTCTGTCAAATTTGATCTAGGGAGTGGACTTACGACCTCCTTGAAATCTGTTTAATCTGAAAATATTTTAAGAAAATAAAAGAGTGAGTATAACACAATGAACAGATGGATAGTAGTAAATCTGAAAATTATAAAATAAGATATGAGTAACAGTACTAACATTTTAACACAAGCAATACAAAATTTCGTTATAATTTAAAATCATTCATCGTATATAATAACATGCTAAAACTAATTTCATAAACAATATAGGTGGATGTTCGAATAAAAATATTTGGACTGGCCAGAAAACTATCCCTCGAGACATTCTTCGGTGTACACCCAGCTAACACCTTGAGACCCATTAAGGAATTTTTCTGTATCAATATATAAAACAATTTTATTAGCCCTCTTATTAGCGTTGGCCTAGATAAGTAGATGCAGTGCTAGACATAGAATCATCCAACTGTAACCTCTCATTTTCCTCTTAGTAGATGACAAAAGTGGAAATGGTAACCTCTCATTTACCCCATACTCGGGTAAGGACGAAAATATGTAACCTCTCATTCAGCTCTTTTCTCGGGTAAAGGCGGAATACGTAACCTCTCCTTTATCCTTTTCTTAGGTTGGTAAGGGCAGAAATATGTAACCTTACCCTTACCCATTTCTCAAGTAAAGACAGAATATATAACATCTTCCTTACCCCTTTCTCGGGTAAAAGCGAAACCTATTGTGCACAACACTCCCAACTGAGCACTTGCACCCAAATCTCAAACATAAAATCTGCATACAATGTTTATTATATAATTTATATGACAAAACAAATTAATTTATTACACATTAACCCATCCACAGAACATTTTATAAATAACATAAAATCATTTATAAGACATATTCTTACTCATTACATGTAAATTCCACATGTGTAATACTTTCAAGTTTCACAAGACCACCAAACAATTTAACATTTAAAATCCATGTAAATTTCATAGTTTCAAAAATCAATTTAGTATTTAAATGCTTTCATTTTAAAAACTTTAAAAAATTATCCATCTACTCACCTATATGCTTTCAAATCTCTGACTCAAGGTATCAATGTCGGATGCTGAGGTCATTGATCTACAATTATACGATTTTTTGTTGGACTATACACAATATGCCTAATTAAATAAATTAAACATAATATACATAACTTATCACCTAAATAAACAATAATATAATTGAAATATTTATTAAATAAAATCCAAATTTAGGCTAAAAATCTCTTTTATGAATAATGCATATTCTAACGCTTGCAACAAACGCTCTATTATGAGTCTAGTTTATACTGCACTTTATGGATTTAGATTTCAACTCTGATAACCTAAATTATGCCAAATTTTTGACATTTAACTCACTAAAACATAATACGTCAATGGCAAGACAATCATTTTCAAAAATTTATTGTGATCTCATTTCTTCATAAAATGAGCTGATTTTCAGATGTCATTTTTCTAGATGTTTAATTTCCCTAGAATTTTACGGCTTGTCAATCTGGCGTCCGAAACTCATTAAATCCCTATTTTTCCAAGCTCTGCTCAGGTTTCCAACAATTGTATCCATCCGAATTTGTCTTATGTTTTTAATACAATTTCAATCACTAATTTCATGACCTACCACACCTAAGTTCTTCATTTTTCCGTCCTCTAAACATCCATATGGGAGTGTATGACAACTACCCATATATTGACTAATTATGCAAGTGTTTTCGTCACATTGTGCACACACAACACTGCAGACAGTGTTCACCCTTTACATTTCCATCACCATTTGCATGCTTTTATACCCTTTTCATTTTAAATTTTCCACACACAAATGTCATCAAATTATAGAGATATTTCAGTTTATGCCTTGCCTAAGTTATATCATGTTTTAACACAAGATTTTTTCATAATAACTCTACACACATCATGCATGTTAACTTACCTATCATCCTTTCACCCCTTTTACCTCATCGTCATCAAATCTTCCCAGACAACACACATATATATACATCATTCCTATGACATTTACACCAAATCACCATTTCATGTTTTTAACAAAATTGTACATCAAATAAACCAAAAACAACCATAAACTTAAAAAAAATAAAACACATCACAATTACTTACCAAGTGTTATCCTTCTCTTTCTCTTTCTCTTTCCTCTCCCCCTTAACTAGTTTGGCCACCCCCTTGATTTCCTTCTTTTCCTTCTTTTTTCCTTACTTACTTGGCCTTCGTCACCTCTTACCAAGAGCACCACTCAGTTTTTCTTTCTTTCGTTTCCTTCTCACCCTTTAGCTCATGTTTTAGCCCTTTTCCATTTGTCTTTTATTGTTCTTCCTTTTATACTTCCATTGCCTTAAAACAAAAATGTAGAAAATTGTAGTAAAATGTGGAATTTTCTAGTATTATTTTATGAAGAGAAATATAAAATTTTTGGGTTTGGATTTATTGTTTATTTTATTTGGGCCTAATATATATATACATATTAGCTTAATTTAGAAATCCTTTGGGCTTGCCTTAGCAATAGACTCCATAGGCCCATGATATAATCACATGATTATTTTATTGGTGGCACCCCATTTTCCTTATTTATAGTTTTCCCTCAATTAATGGTAATTTCTCATTTTGCCCCTTAAGTTTTAGAATCCTTTCAATCTAATCCCTATGTTATTTATAATTGCTTTAAAAATTCAAGAAAGATAAAATCATGTACTTAGGTCTATATATGTATCTCTGGCTTTTTATTAACAAAGTGTCCATTTTACTATGTATGCATGCATACTAAAAAAAAAATTCCTTCGAACCTTAACAAGTCTAAAAAATTTATTATTGTCGGAATCAAATACATTAAAGCATATCAAATTTGGTGGGTTTTACAAGTCCGGAATATATATATATATTTTGAGTTTAATTCATTTATGAAAAAATTTAATTTTCTAATTTGAATATTAATTATATTAGCATCTACTCATTGAATCTTTTCAGACTCACCCCTCCTACTCTCCAGTTTTGTAGAACTATTTATTTAGCAAGTTAATTCAGCACCAAGAAGACACGAGCTGAGAAAAGGGTATACATTACCGTCACCAGGGGTAATAGGTCCATGACATGTATAATGTTGTATTATTTATTAAGTAACATGATGTCCAATTTGACATCGAATAATATATTTATGAGCATGGTCAATCATTTGTAGATTTAGTTCATCATGTATTGTAATGAAAACATTTGTGCAATATATAGTGTCGGTGGAGGCATATCGCCCCTTGAGCTGCATAAATAGGTTTATAAAATGTAATGTGCATTGAGATAGATAAAAAGATAGGCTTAGGGTGATAAGGTGGTCGTATCATCTGTCGGTAATATTCTCGGATTTGGGATGTTATAGCATATAACTTCATAGTTGCAAAATGATCATCCAATGATGACAAGGGCAAAACATGGGATATTTAAGCCTAAGCTGTTTTAGGTTAATTGTGCTATAGTTATTCCAACAATAATGAAAGAAACTTTAGTAACCCTAGAATGAACTACTACAATTGTCACGCCCTGACCTTAAGGTCCATCTGTGATAATCGCCACAGACCTCATGATACACTTTCTATACTTAAAATGTTTCACAAGAGCCTGTAAGGCTAATCTATAATTTACAAACTCTTGAAAATAGTTTATTAATAAGCCTTCCCATCCATGAGATTATCAAAGAATTGATCTACGTGATCAATTCATCCATAACAAGTATCAATTATTTAAAATAACTTTATGTAAGTCATTTATAGTCGGGTTGAACAAAATATAAACATTTACATTATCTTTTAATTTACAAAAGTATTACAAGAATCCATTTACATTAATCTAGTGGGACATTCACATATGTGAGTCAAGTAAGTAACCTACCCAAAGCGTTGTAGGCTCTCTATTACTATCCCAAACTCTGCGAGTACTAACCCTCTTAACCTAAAATCTATAATTGTGAGGGAAGAGTATACAATTATACTCAGTGAGTAAATAAATTACATACATATACACATACATGCACAGGCATTTCCAAATACAGATATTGGGACTATTCTTCAAGATATGCTCAAAGTACATATATACATGTTTGTTTAACTCAAACAATTATTAAATAATTTAAGGGTTTGCTTATGTTTTAAAAACAACCAAATTGGGCTGGCCATACTTTCTCGACCGCTACCTTAGCCGAGGTAACGTCGACAACTATTAGCGAGTCTTTTATGTATAAAACTATATGCAATGCATTTTATAAAATAGTAAGTCATTTGTTATGCTTTACAAAATCATTCATTTCCTAGTAAAACATGCATATTTGAAAACACTTAGCTCGTCTCACTAATGTTAGCTTCGAATAATCGCTTGGTGACATGAGCAATTGTCCTTAATATCCATCAAATCCATAAGATCCCTATAAAGCCACCAAGAATTTTCATAGGGTCTCTAAATCAACACATCCGTACTTAGCACATAGTGGTCTTACGATTACTTAACCTTTTTCATACAGCCCCATTGCTGCCCACTCACCTATGTTGCCTTTCATAGGTTCGTCTATAGGCTACCTCCCTGTATATATAGTCAAATAAATGGCCTAATCGCTAAACATCAGGCCCACTAGCTATGAATCAATATCCAGCCTTACGGCCTCATCACCAATATACATGATTAAACCAATCATTTGC
The DNA here is from genome assembly GCA_035584115.1 of Cedrela odorata. Lineage (NCBI taxonomy): Eukaryota > Viridiplantae > Streptophyta > Magnoliopsida > Sapindales > Meliaceae > Cedrela > Cedrela odorata. The sequence continues at coordinate 26,417 of JAXCLQ010016244.1, read as the reverse complement.
AATCAATGATTTCAATTCCTTTAGGCCTTATTTGGTTGTCGGATAACTCTTAGGATAAGGATAAAATTACAAAATTAATCCCTAACCCCTGTCTGGAACATCAATGATTATTTTTTAAGGATTTGTAGGGCCCACCTTATTTATCCTAATAGTAAAAAGAATGCTCTTATTTCTTATCCCAACTTTTAGTTGGGATAAAAGTTGGGATAAGATAAGGGTAATTAAAATATTTTATTTAAATATTTTGTAAAAGTTTATTAATATGATATAAATTATTTAAATTGTTATTAATATATTATTTATAATTTAATTATTTAAATAAATAATATTTTATTTTATTATTTAAAGAGTTAACCATTTTTATTTTATTTAAAATAATTAATTATTTTATTTATTTTTTAATAATTCTAAAAATAAAATTATATATATAATCTTATTCTATCTTATCGTACGTCAAACACAATATAGAATTACACATACTTCTATCATATCATAAATTAGTAATTTTATCACATCATAAATTATTAATTTTATCATATCTTATCATATCCAGTCTTATTATATCATATCTTGCATACCAAATGAACCCTTAAATTAAACCTGGCCTCCCCGGCCCTTTCATTTTCAAATCAAGATCATAAAATGTGTAAATCAATTCTAGCCTCCTGGCTAATTTAGTATGTATATTAACATATTTTCAATAGCAGACCACAAATATAAATCATCCCAATATCAATTTAAAACATGTATAAACAATTTCATTTCAAATTCCTTCAATCATAAAACAGCTTGATTACACACAAGTATACATATATGTATCACACACATATATTTAAATATTCGTATGTATAAATTTACTCACTATAATGGGAGGATTTCTATTTAATATTGTATAGGAAACGTAGAATTGTGTTAATTGAGAATATTAGGAATTATATAATGCTAAATAAGTATAAAATAACACTCGGAATGTACATAGTGTTAGTTAGCTTAGCTTCTCAGCTATTTAATATAGTTGCAGCTGACAAACTAAATGATGTTGAACAAAGCTGATATGCCAGCTAGGGTCAATTATTAGTTAGTTTAGTCAGTTAACATAATGGAAAGCATGCCAACTGTATTCTTAAAAATTTACGGGATTATTAGTAATAATTATTGTAATTAGTCTTAGTATTTTGTAGAAACTTTAACTACTATAAATTAGAGAGCTCTATTTTCATTCTTTATTTTTTAGAAAATACAAGCATATTGAATTCAAAAAATTTCTCCCAGTTATCTTTTGTTTTCTCTCTATACAAACACTTCGTCATTCTTCACTCACGTCACTTGAAAAACGTTTTTCGTTATTGCGGATTCCATGACTACCCTACATGAGTTTCTAATGATACAACTCAAACTTATTGTGCCTTCCTCTTTGTTAATTGTAGCATTCACATATTAAAAATGAAGAATGCATAATGTAAAGTAATGCAGCCTATAGTATATAATAGATTTTGTGTATTTCAACACATTTAAGTTACAAGCATACATCCATCTATATAGTGTTGAGGCTGAAAACCTTAAGAAAGAAAGAGATATATACAACTTATTGATAAGGAACCCTAAGAAAGAAAGAGACCTATACACTTCATTGATGAGGTGTTCTAGTACTCTGTACTACTAAAACAAATTACTAAAAGGTGGTGCAAAGAGTGAAATGCTAGGCTACATACTGTTGTAGAGTGCAATAGCATGTACAACATGTTTTTTGCTCTTTCCTTTTTGTTGTACCTAGCTTTGGCAGTAACTGAGGAACTAAGACAGAGGTTGGCAAGCTTGGTGAGTTGAGACAAAGGTTTGCAAGCTTAATGAACTTCTCAACATTCCCTCTCAAGCTTAGCTATTTGCCAGTACATTGAGCTTAGTAGCTTCTAATTACCTTGTCATATTGTATGCAACTTGATCTTTGGTTGGCACACACTTGACTTCAAGTTCTCCAACTACTGTTTTTTCTCTGATAAAATGCACATTAATCTTAATATGTTTAGACCTTTTATGGAAGACAAGATTTGCAGCCAATAAGATTGCACTTGTATAATTACACCAAATAATTGGTTTATGAGCTGGTTTCATGTGTAGTTTAGTTAGCATTGAATTCAACTTTGTCACTTTTGCTATAGTTAGTACCAATGCTTTATATTTTGATCTAGTGCTTAACCTTGCAATAACTTTTTATTTTCTTGAGCTCCAAAATATCATATTTTCCCCAAACAAATGTTGTAAACATTCACTAATCTCTTATCATTCACTTGCCTAGTCAACATTAGTGAATTTTATACTTAAAAATAAAAATAAAAGAAAAATAATAAAGGAATTATTTTCATATTTTCAACAAATCACTAATAGAAAGGTAATTTTTTATATTTCAATAAAAAAAATTAATACCAAATCGAACCCAAGAATATAAAATCTAAAGGAATAAATCAAAAATAAGTAAAATAAAATTTATTTAAAATAAAGTAATAAAAATGAATTTAATATGATAAAATAAAATTGAAATAATAATAAGAAACAAATAGAAATTATATGAAGCCATTGTGAATAAATTACTTGAACTTTATTGAAACTTTGAAAATTTGTTACAAGATTGTGAGTAAAGAATTCAAAGGATTTACAAATAGTTTTTTGTCTCCAAATTCACTTTTTTCACTCTTTGTCACGCCTCGAACCCGAGGTCCACTCGTGATAATCGCTGCAGACCCTCATGATACATCTTATACACCCAAAATGTATTAAGAGAGCTTGTAAAGCTTTCCTGTTAATTTCCAAAACCTGAAAACAATTTTTAAACCAATCTCTCATCCATGGAAGCATCATTAAAGAATTGATCACCGTGATCAATTCATCCACAACACAATCAAATAAATGAAATATCATAATTATTTGGGTTGAACAATCATAATTATTTACATAAATGGTTTGTTTATAATTTCATTTCAAAATCCAAATACATTTATCCAGTTAGACTTACTACACATGTGAGTTAAGAAAATGACCCACTTAAAGTGCCGAAGGCCCTCTGTAGCTACCACTATTCTGGCAAGTACTAGGGCACCTAATTTGAAAGGTGAAATGGTGAGGGGTGAGTATACAACTATACACTATGAGTAAATAAAGTAAATACATATATACATACATGCACACGTATTTACAAATACAGATATTGAGATTTATTTCTCAATGTACTAATATATATATATATACATGTTCATTTAAATCAATGATTAAAATACACTTCATTGGTCTGCAAACAGTTTAAAACAATCAATCTAAGCCTATCATACGTCTTCGATACGCTACCTTGGTCGGGACAAATCTGTAACCATCAGTGAACTTTTCATGTTTACATCATATGCAATAAAGATTAATTAAATAGAAAAGTATTTTTCATGCTTTGTAAAATTATTTATTTTCTATAAAGCATGCATTTATAAAAATAAGTTCGTCTCACTAATGTTGGCCCCAAGTAGTCACTTGGTGATACGAGTGACTGTCCTCGTAATCCGTCAATTCCAAGATAATCTTATCAAGCCGCCAAGATTTTTCACAGGGTATCTATAACTACTCAAATGTGCATTCGACATACAATAGGCTTGCCATGACCTTTCTCCCTTATACCAGTCCCACTATAGCTCAACTCACCTATGTATCCACTCAACATGTTCATCTATATGCTAACTCTCTATATATAGAGTCAAATAACCAGGGCAATTGGCCATATAACAATAATCCAGCCCACTGGCCACATCACCGATATACATGCCTATTTTAAATCAAATTATTTTAAAATAATGATTATAAAACATATAATTCAAATCAAGCCTCCCTGGCCATTTCAACATGTATATCAAATCATTTTCAAATTGCAGACCAAATAAACAAACATCTCATATCATTCAAAGCATTTATAAATAAACTCATTTTAGGATTTCATTTTAATCAGAAAACCAGTTTGTTTAACCACACAAGTAGACATATAATATAACACGCATATATTTATTATTCATGTATGTATAAATTTATGCATAACAAGGGGAGGGTAATCACTCCCACTATTAATCCTCACGCCCACTAGGCTCTTCTCTCGAGTTCTCAAAGCCTAATATTGCACATGCGTAATAATAATGAATTCTACAATCCATATAATTATACTTAAATACACTACAATGCTCGTGAAAAACATGGTTAAAATCTCATAGTTGACACAACACATTTCTCTAAACTTAACTATTGGGTGTCATTTATCCGATTTTCAATAATGAAATCTCATGGCAGTAACTATTTCTATTTCGCATTTTCGTCTAAAACAGATTTACTCAATCCAAAACAATATCCAACATGTATATAATCATCATATACTTCCAATTATTTTAAATTGACATGATTATACATTTCTTATGCAATCTTAAAGTAAATCTTGGGTGAACAGTAAACCCTAGGTTTTCAATATGCCCAAATTCTTAAAAATATAACTTCTAATAGGTTAATAGGCCTACCTTTAGCCTATAGAAGTCCTTAAAAACCCCACCTTGTCGTTTGAATGCAAAACTTCCAAATTCTCTCGAAACCCTAGCTCATTTCTTGTTATTTCCAGTCTAAAATCAGTACAAATTTGTAGAGAAAAGGTTGGGTTAACACTTGGCAACACACATTTGCAAGAATAAGCTAAGGATTTTGAAAAATTTGGCCAAAACCGAGAGAGAGAATGAGAGAGGTGTTTTTAGAGAGAAAGAGAAATGAACGAATGAAGAAAACATTGAGAGTTAATCCCTCTCGAGGGTATTTATAATAATAGGTGAAAAGACCAAATTACTCGTCAAATTTTACCCAGATTAGAGTTATGTATCGATACTTTTTAGCTAGGTATTGATACCTTTAGGTTGGGTATCAATTTGTTCATAAAAGTTCGATTCTAGAATTTTCATCAATCTCGAGTATCGATGCATTAGCCTTCATGTATCAATCCTTTTTTTTTTCAATGTATTGATACCTTTGATGAGGGTATCGAACTAGGTCACCTTATAAATATTTTCCAACTCCCAGTTTAGAAACGTATCGATACTTTCTCCATTGGTATCGATTTAATCAGTTTGTAATTTTTTTCCAAGTCTTTGACTTGCAAAATATCGATACTTTTCTTCATAAGTATTGATCCGTTCATTATTATCGACCTACATTCCTTAAGTATCGGTATTTTGGTATATGTATCGATCTCCTCAGTTAAAAGTATCGATACTTCTTGCTCAACCTTGGATTTTCTCACAGTTTTTAAGCTAAAATCACATATTTTATCTAACAAATTTGCTTTTCTATTGGGGTTCTGCCCCTTGCACCCCCGCAAGAGCGCTGCCTTTTGACCCCCTGCTAACAAAATTTACTAGCAAGATTGCCGAATACATCAATGTAGGGCAACATTCTAAAATCTTACTTATGCTAAATCCAACTTATTTATTCATTTAATTCTCATACTATAAGTTAACTTAAGTTACACTAAGCCTCGTTACTATGTCAACTAACAATTACCATATATATGTGAAATGAATTCATACAAATGACTACTTTACCTTTATGTTGAAAGAACAGGGCTTACATTCTTAATGAGTAAAAATAAAAATACTAACTGTTACAATAATTCATAAAGTAAAATTTAATGTCCCATAAAAAAGACATAATTATTATACTGGTCCCATCTTCAAATGTCATCTTCATTATACTCATCATTCATATTTTTTGTCTATAGTTTCTTTCAAATCTAATCTTCTCCTATTCTGTAGTTTCCTTTCAAGACTTTGCTTTATAGTTTTCTCAAAATTTTTTTCTCAGATTAAGTTAGCTGCTGGAACACTAGGTATCCATCGTTTTCACGGCCTCTCTCGGGATTTAATGCTTGATCCGTTTAGCTTACCAATGCATGTACAACTTTCACTGCTAACATCTTGATCTTCAAAATAATCTTAACAAACTTGCATCACAAAATTTCTCAAGGTTTCAATACAGCAAAAGTTAACTAGATTTAATCGTTACCATAAATTAAAAGACAAAGGAAGAGTATGATGTTGAAGTATTTATATTTTCTAGGCCAGAGAAAATTGAATAAGATTTTTGCATAAGGATGATTATTGAATAATGAAAGATAGAAATTTTAATATCAAGATAAATAATCTCTCATATTGGACATCAAAACTTTTATTGGATGACTTAAAAGGTGGCTTAGCTATACAAAAGAGCTCTGTGTTGAGTAATAACTCCGTTTTGAGTAGATCTTTATCCTAACATCAAATTATTTCTCTCTATCGTCTATCTCTGAATATCGCGATCAGTCCAGATAATAAAAACTTTCTTTTGCTTAAGATCACTTAGATCAAATCCTCTTCCTTCTCTTTACACAAAAACTTGATCTTCCTTCTAAACCTTTCTTCTTCATAGCCTTATTTCAGATTTCAAAAGTATGCTCTTTGTTGCGAGTAATCTTGACCTTACAAACTAGAACTTGAATTTGAAATTTTATTTAAACTTCCTTTCACCCATTCTTTTTATTTTCTAAACGTTTCCCTAGCATGACTACCGTTTACATCAAAAATTGTATATGAATATTAGATACATGGATAGCTAATGCTGAAAGGCTGAAAGCTATTTTAATAAGATCTCGATGACCTGAACAATATGATTGTCTTATTATCTAGATCGATCGTAATATTGAAAGATGGACAATAGAAAGAAATAACTTGATGATAGGATAAAGATTTACTCAATACAGAGTCATTACTCAACACGAAGCTTTTCTAGATAGCTAAGTTTCCTTTTGAGTTATCCAATAAGCGTTTTGATGTCTAACACGAGAGATTATTTATCTTAATATTAAAATTTCTATCTTTCATTATTCAACAATCATCTTTAAGCAAAAAACCTTATTCAATTTTCTCTGGTCTAGAAAATATAATTCCTTCATCATCATACTTTTATTCTATCTTTTAATTTATGGTAACCATTAGATCTGGTTAACTTTTGCTTTGTTGAAACCTTGAGAAACTTTGTGATATAAGTTTCTTAAGATTATTTTGAAGATCATGATGGTAACAGTAAAAGTTGTGCATGCGTTGGTAAGTTAGGCGAACCAGGTAGTAAGTCCCGAGAAAGGTCGTGAGATCGTTGGATACCTAGTGTTCCAACATCTAATTTGATATGAGAAAGAAATTTTGAGAAAACTATAAAGCAAAGTCTTGAAAGGCAACTACAGAGTAGGAGAAGACCAGATCTGAAAGAAACTATAGAAAAAGAAGATGAATGATGAGTATGATGAAGATTACATGTGAAAATGAGACCAGCATAATAATTATGTCTCTTTTGTGGGACATTAAATTTTATTTTAAATCAATTATTGTAGTAGTTAGTACTTTGTACTTATAAGCATTTTGTATTATTCTTTCGTAGCATGCACATATATCATCTATGTATCTCATTCTCTCTATACTTTTTTGTAAAAACTATCATACAAAAATGGACTTACTACAAACTCCCTCAAATCAAATTTCATTCCTTTTTGTCCTATCCAAGGTCTCCCTGATAATTATATAGAAGAAAACTGGTATCATTTAAGTACAAAGTCAATGACTTGTGTTTTGTAATCTAGATTTGATTATGCTAAGCTCGAATTTCTTCACAGCCCAAGCTGCACTTCTCATTGTCGCATCCAAAACATAAGGCATGTTCTCTAAGTTGTAATTCATCAAATTGATAGTGATAGTGAGAATAAACCTAATGAAATAAGTCGAGTATAAAGAAGGACTGGACCTACTTTAAATTAAAAAAATAATCCCATAAAAAATTATTACCCTAGATCAACTCCACTTAATATACAATATGAAGAAATATCAAAATATATTAGTGGCATGTATTTAGGAGAATGAATCTACGAATGGAATTTCGATGGTAGATTAGAATATGAAATAATAAATTTACTCTAAGAAATAGGGATGGCTTCTACAGCCCAAAAAGCTACAGACCATGAATGTGCGAAATTTATAGTAGCAAGATTTACAAGATCCCTTAGATATTGGTGGGATAATAGTTTAGAAATACCTAATCAAAATATAATACTCAACCATATAGAAAAAATACAAAAAGAAGATGAAGATGGAAATATTACTATTCAAACTAGACAGAATACAGTAGAAGTACTAATTTACACAATAGCAATGAATTTTATTCGAAAATCCTCAAGAAGAATTACAAAGCTCAAAAATTGTCTTAACTAATCTTAGATGTCCAACTTTAGGAGATTTTAGATGGTATAAAAATATTTTTATTACACATATATTTTAAAGATTTGGTTATAATGCATCATTTTGGAAAGAGAGGTTTGTTGTAGGAATACCAAAATTTTTCTTAGATAGAGTACTTAAAAAATTAGAAGAATATTATGGGGGAAGTTCTATTCCTTGAGATAACATAGCTTAGGTCAACTTTTTGCTTTTATTAAGAAAGAAGGATTAGCATTATGTCAAACACAAAAAGAAAAGAAGAAATATGATAGATATAGTTTTAACCAAACCGTAGGATCATTTTGTGAATAATATGGATATGAAAATATTAGACCACCATCCCATAGAAAAAAATATAAGCCCAAAACTATTACATATTATACAAATCCCAAAAAACAAAATGCCCAATTTAATGATCAATATTATAAAAAGCTCAATACTCAATATAGACCCAAACATAATAAAAAAAAAAAAGACTTAGTTTGTTGGACTTGTAAAAAGCCTAGTCATACGTTAAATAATTGTAAAATAAAAAATAAAATTAATAAAATATTTCAAGACCAAGAAGATCTTAAAAACAAACTTACTCAATTGTTAATTAGTGAAGAATCTAGTTCTAGTTCAAGAATCTAATGATTATTTAACAAATAGTTATTCGAATAGTAATTGTTCAAAAGGTATGTCATTACGAAAAATAAATTAGAAAAACAATTTCTATTAGATATTATAGAAAAAATAGATGATCCTGATATTAAAAGATAATATTTATTAAAATTAAAAAATATAATTATTCAAGAACAACATACTAGTAATCTAAAAGCATTTAGTTTAAATAAAATATTTGAAAAATATCCTACACAAAGCCATTTCAAACTAGTCTCTACAGGAGAATTACAAGAAGAAATTAAAATCATTAAAAAAATAAATTAAAAGAATTAGTCAATAATTATAACAACAATAGACAGATGTTAGATTAAATATATTAGAAAATTCTAAAGAAAAGATAAATATTCAAGAAAATGAAACTACTAGTACAAATCAACAAATTAATAGTCAAAATGATACAACTGATAATTATATTCAACTTGTAAAAAAAATTAATTTTAAAAAATGGTATGTTAGAATATCGTTACATATAGAAAATAGCTTTCATTTAGATACAGTTGCATTAGTTGATTCAGGTGCTTATCAAAATTGTATTAGAGAATAATTAATCGCTACTCAATATTATGAAAAGACTTATGAAAAATTAAGAGGTGCAAATGGATTTAATTTGAATGTTAAATATAAATTATCCAAAGCCCAAATATATAATCAAAATTATTGTTTTAAGCATAGTTTCATAGTAGTCAAAAATCTTAGTCAAAATATTAATTTAGGTACACCATTTCATACACAAATATATTTATTTAAAGTAGATGAAATGGGAATTCACTCTAACCTGCTAAACACACAACTTACCTTTGAATTCTTATCCCCTATCAATAATAGAGAAGTATCATTACTCTAACCAAATACAATTCATAAACATATAAATTTGATAAAAAACAAATAAAGTCATATAAAGTTATTACAAAAAGAAATACAATGTATGAATATGGACAAACAATTAGAAAATTCAATTATCAGAAAGAGAATAGAAGATATCCAAAAACTTTTTCAAAAAGAAATAAGCTCAAATTTACCCAGTGCATTTTGGAATAGAAAACGACATATGGTCTACCTACCATATGAAAAATAATTTAGTGAGAGATGTATACCAACTAAGGCTAGACCTATTCGAATGAATCACGACCTGTTAGAATATTGTAAAAAGGAAATTTAAGATTTACTCAACAAAAATCTTATCCAAAAATCAAAATCACCTTGGAGCTGTTCAATTTTCTATGTAAATAAAAATTCTAAAATAGAAAGAGGAATGCCTAGATTAGTAATTAATTATAAGCCTCTCAATGACATGTTACAGTGGATTAGATATCTAATTCCCAATAAAAAAGATTTACTCAAAAGATTATTGATTCAATAATATTTTCAAATTTTGAAATGAAAAATAGATTTTGGCAAGTACAGATAGCTGAAGAAGATAGATATAAGACAACCTTTATAGTGTCACTTGGTCATTATGACCGTGATGCCATTTGGACTTAAAAATGCCCCATGAGAATTTCAAAATATTCGGAATGACATATTAAATCCTTATACAAATTTTACTATAATTTATATAGATGATGTTTTAGTTTTCTCAAAATTTCTTTCTCAGATCAAGTTAGCTACTGGAACACCAGGTATCCAACGGTCTCACTACCTTTCTCGGGACTTACTGCCTGGTTTGCCTAGCTTACCAGCATATGCACAGCTTTCATTGCTACCTTTTTAATCTTCAAAATAATCTTAAGAAACTTGCATCAAGAAAAATTGGATAAGATTTTTGCATAAGGATGATTATTGAATAATAGAAGATAGAAATTTTAATATTAAGATAAATAATCTCTTGTATTGGACATCAAAACTATTATTGGATAACTCAAAGGCAGCTTAACCGTCCAAAAGACCCATTAATATAAAATCTAAAGGAATAGATCAAATATAAGTAAATGAAAATTGATTTAAAATAAAGTAATAAAAATGGATTGAATATGATAAAATAAAATTGAAATAATAATAAGAAACAAATAGAAATTGAATGAAGTTATTGTGAATAAACTTACTTGGTTTTTATTGAAACTTTGAAAATTTGTTACAAGGTTGCGAGCAGAGAATTTAAAGGATTTACAAATAGTTTTTCTCTCCAAACTTGCCTCTCTCACTCTTAATGAGTAAAGACAAAATACTAATTATTACAATAGTTCATAAAGTAAAATTTAATATCCCATAAAAGAGACATAATTATTATGTTGGTCTCATCTTCAAATGTCATCTTCATCATACTCATCATTCATCTTCTTTGTCTATAGTTTCTTTTAGACATCTTCAAATGTCATCTTCATTATATTCATCATTCATTTTCTTCATCTATAGTTTCTTTCAGATTTGGTCTTCTCCTATTCTTTAGTTGCCTTTCAAGACCTTGCTTTTTAGTTTTCTCAAAATTTTTTTCTCAGATCAAGTTAGCTGCTAGAACACCAGGTATCCAATATTCTCATGGACTCTCTCGGGACTTACTGCTTGGTTCGCCTAGCTTACCAACACATGCACAGCTTTCATAGCTACCATCTTGATCTTCAAAATAGTCTTAAGAAATTTGCATCACAAAATTTCTCAAAGTTTCAACAAAGCAAAAAATAACCAGATCTAATCGTTACCATAAATTAAAAGACAAAGGAAGAGTATGATGTTGAAGTATTTATATTTTCTGGACCAAAAAAAAATTGGATAAGATTTTTGCATAAAGAGGATTGTTAAATAATGAAAGATAGAAATTTTAATATTAAGATAAATAATCTCTTGTATTGGACATTAAAACTCTTATTGGATAACTCAAAAGGCGACTTAGCCATCCAAAAAAGCTCCGTATTGAGTAATGACTCTGTATTGAGCATATCTTTATCCTAACATCAAATTATTTATCTCTATCATCCATGTTTGTATATCACAATCGATCTTGACAATAAGACAATCCTATTGTCTAGGTCGTCACGATCTTAATAGAATAGCTTTTAGCCTTTTAGCATTAGCTATCCATGCATCTAATATTTGTATATGATTTTTGATGTAACAGTAGTCATGCTAGGGAAAGGTTTAGAAAAGAAAGAGATTGGGTGAAAGGAAGTTTGAATAAAATTTCAGATTTAAGTTCTAATTTGTAAGATCTAGATTACTCGCAAGCAAAGAACATATTTTTGAAATTTGAAATAAAGCTATGAAGAATAAAGGTTTAGAAGGATAAGGATGAGGTGTTGAGAGAAAAGTATTAGAGAACTTCTCTCTCCTATAATCCACAAGAGACCCTTTATTTTTAGAATTTTCTCATTAGATAATCAAGGAGAGCATTATCTTTTCCCTTTATATATTCAATTTTGAAATAAAAAATAGACAAAATAGCTTGTCATCTAACAAAAATTTGTTTTGACACAAGATTCTTCACATCTTTTTGTAAAATCTCTTTTGCAAATTTACAATCTATTTGTAATAAAAATGTTTTGTTGAATATGTCATCTTGGAATTTCATAATACAAAGAACAATTGATAAAATTTATTTTTTAATAGTTGAATAATTTTTTTGAGCACCGAGCAAAATTCTTGAATAATATATAATTATTGATTTTTGCTTAGACACTTCTAACCTTTGTTTGAGTATTCTTCTATAACTTATTTCTAAAGCATATGTTTCTACAATCATAAATACACTGGGGTTTGGAATAACTAAGCAAGGAAGAAATTTGACTTTTTGTTTTAAAATCTTAATTGCTTGACTATGTTCTTCTCCCTATAGTGGGGGATTCTTTTATAATCTTTTGAATAATGGTTCATAAATTTGTCTAAGATTTGGAAAGAAGTCTACTATATAATTAAGTTATCCTAAAAATCTTTATAATTGGGTTTTATCCTTAATTTCATCTAGAAATTTACTAGTAAATTCTATAGATCTATTAATTAGTGTTAAACCATGTTCTTTGAACACAAAGGTAAAATAGTCATTCGTATAACTTTCACTCTACACATGCATGGTAATGGTTAGTTGACACAGTATCGAGGTGAATTTAAATTTTTGTTCAAAGATATTAATATAATGAATTTAATGTTATAAGTTGAATTTAACATGTAATACATTTTCGCATAATTGCTCTATGCTGAAGCATTCGTCGATCTCATTATTAGAAGGAGAATAGAAGAAATCCAACAACTTTTTCAAAAAGAAGCATGCTCAAATTTACCCAGTGCATTTTGGAATAGAAAATGACATATGGTTTACCTATCCTATGAAAAAAACTTTAGTTAGAGACGTATACCAACCAAGGCTAAACCTATTCAAATGAATCATGACCTATTAGACTATTGTAAAAAAGAAATTCAAGATTTACTCAAGAAAAATATTATCCAAAAATCCAAATCACCACGGAGTTGTTCAGCTTTCTATGTAAATAAAAATTCTAAAATAAAAAGAGGAGTGCCTACATTAGTAATTAATTATAAGCCTCTCAATGATGTATTACAATAGATTAGATATCCAATTCCCAATAAAAAAAGTTACTCAAAAGATTATATGATTCAACAATATTTTCAAAGTTTGACATGAAAAGTGGATTTTGGCAAGTATAGATAGCTAAAGAAGATAGATATAAGACAACCTTTATAATGCCATTTGGTCATTACAAATGGAATGTGATGCCATTTAAACTTAAGAATGCCCTTTCAGAATTTCAAAATTGTATGAATGACATATTAAATCCTTATACAAATTTTATTATAGTTTACATAGATAACGTTTTAGTATTCTCAAAATCCATAGATCAACACTTTAAATATTTACAAACTTTCTTTCACATAGCTAAGAAAAATGGTTTACTCATATCAGCCCCTAAAATGAAATTATTTCAAACAAAAATTAGATTTTTAGGATATGAAATTTATCAAGGAACAATTACATCAATTAATAGATTTATAGAATTTACTAGTAAATTTTAAAATGAAATTAAGGATAAAATCCAATTATAAAGATTTTAGGATCACTTAATTATGTAGCATATTTCTTTCCAAATCTTTGACAAATTTGTGAACCATTATTCAAGAGATTACAGAAGAATCCTCCACTATGGGAAGAAGAATATAGTCGAGCAATTAAGATTTTAAAACAAAAAGTCAAATTTCTTCCTTGCTTAGTTATTTTAAACCCTAATGCATTTATGATTGTAGAAATAGATGCTTTAGAAATAGGTTATGGAGGAATACTCAAACAAAGGTTAAAAGAGTCTAAGCAAAAATCAATAGTTAGATGTCATTTTTGGTTCGGTACTCAAAAAAATTATTCAACTATTAAAAAAGAAATTTTATCAATTATTTTGTATGTTATGAAATTCCAGGATGGCTTATTTAACAAAACATTTTTATTATGAATAGATTGTAAATCTTTAAAAGAGATTTTATAAAAAGATGTAAATAATCTTGCGTCAAAACAAATCTTTGCTAGATGGAAAGTTATTTTGTCTATTTTTTATTTCAAATTTGAATATATATAAAGGGAAAAGATAATGCTCTCCTTAATTATTTAACAAGATAATTCTTACAAGAAAAGAAAGAATTGAGTGATCAAACACTTTTAGTTCAACCAAACATAGAAATATCATGGTAAACAAAACAGTTATGAATGTTATCAACTATGCAATGAATACTCATTCTTCCATCAATATTACAGGATATGGTAAGATTCTAATCTCAAACTCTTATATAGCTTTAGCAGAATTTCCTCCTTTATCTTTTAGTCAAGCTGTTAAATCTAAGTCACCTACTCAAACTAGATCATCTACTCATAAAAAAACTGAGTCATTTACTTAATAATCTCATATCCAAAAATCCTTCTATTGAACAAAACTCCAAAGAATTCATTTACAAGTTGCTCCTTATTCTAAACTTGGTAACTTGAATAAACTTAAACAATTTACTCAAAGAATTTTACTTCCTAATTGTCAATATATTACTGATAATTCAAACAAAAATAGAAATTTCTATAAACTTATCCTTGTTGATTCCAATTCTATTGAAATTACTCAACATAAAAATCTAAAAAATTTAGATGACATAGCCTACTCAACCTGTAAAATCAAAAGAATTAAAAATATAAAAGATTTTGGAGTAATGTCCTTATAGACATCAATATCATTTTCAGTTCCTTATATTCCAAATGGTTATAACTTCATAGATTATCAAAAAACATGGTTCAATAAGTTTTGTTTAAAGACATTTGATCATTCCTGGTTTATTTCATTCGATACTCAATGCTCAAAGAATTTACTATCATGGTTTGCTGAATGGTGGTATTATTTTGGACCTACTCCAATAAATACAGAATTTTACCTGAAACAAATATCTTAGTTATCCTTTCCTTATTATTCAAAATATGTAGGTGTACAAAATGAACCCTTTATTTCTCAAATATATTTCCACATTGATTTTAGCCTACCAGCATATTGAATTCAAAAAATTTCTCCCAGTTATCTTTCATTTTCTCTCTATACAAACACTTCATCAATCTTCAGTCATGTCACTAGAAACTTTTTTTTCATTATTATGGATTCCATGACTGCCTTACATAAGTTTCTAATGATACAACTCAAACATGTTGTGCCTTCCTCTTGTAGCATTCATATATTAAAAATGAAGAATGTTTAATGTAAAGCAATGCAGCCTACAATGTATAATGGATTTTGTGTATTTTATCACATTTAAGTTAAAGCATACATCTATATATATAGTGTCAAGGCTAAAAACCCTAAGAAAGAAAGAGACATATACAACTCATTGATGAGGAACCCTAAGAAAGAAAGAGACCTATACAACTCATTGATGAGGTGTTCTGGCACTCTGTATTATTAAAACAAATTACTAAAAGGTGGTGAGAAGAGTGAAATGCTAGGCTACATACTACTATAGAGTACAACAACAAGTACAATATGTTTTTTGCTCTTTCCATTTTGTTGTACCAAGCTTTGGTAGTAATTGAGGAACTAAGACAGTGGTTGGCAAGCTTGGTGAGTTGAGACAAAAGTTTGCAAGCTTGATGAACTTCTCAACATTCCCTCTCAAGTTTAGCTATCTACCAATAAATGGAGTAACGACTCTGGCCCTCGGTATGGCCACCAAGTTCTACCTAGCCCAGACCTGGATTACCGAGTTACCGCCGCTACAACCTAGTGTCCCTCATGAGCCCACTAAGCAAGAATTTGTCCCTCAGCCCTCTAAGCACCACATGCCCGAGTACCAAGGTATTTATTCCTTCCCTAAAGGGAACTTCGCTTCCCCCACATTTCAAACCTGGGACCTCCCCTTTAAGAATCAATTCCTATGAAAGTGAGTACCAATTGTTCTAGTTAGTATTATCACAACTCGACCCTGGGGTCCACCTGTGACAATCGCCACAAACCCCCTTGATACACCCTCCATATCCAGGATATATCAAGAGAGCCTGTAAGGCTTTCTTATAAATCAAAATCTTAAAAAAAGTTTATAAAACATAATTCCCATCCACAGGATCATTATCAAAAAATTGATCTTCGTGATCAATTCATTCACAACACAAAATCAGTATTTAAAATATTATAATCTTTAAAATCATCCCTAGTCGAGTTTGAACATATATGAGTAATTACATAAACGTTTAATTTTTAAATATATTACAAAATCCAAACAGACATATCCAATAATTCATATCCAGTGACTCAAGGTACATATGTGAGTCAAGAGAAGCCTACATAGAGCGTTGAAGGCTTTCTATGGCTACAACTAGCTCGACGAGTACTAGAGCGCCTAACTTGAAAGCTGTAATGGTGAGGAATGAGTATACAACTATACTTAGTGTGTAAACAAAGTATATACATATATATATATACATGCATACGCATTTACAAATTATGATATTAGGATTTCATTTACATCATACTCTCAAATACATATATAGTTTCACAAAATCAAGTCATGAGAAAATAATTCATTGGTTTGCAAACAGTTTCAAATATCAATATCGAGTTGGCCATACTTCCTCAATCACTACATTGGCTGAGATAACGTCAAAACTATCAGTGAGTCTTTCATGAACAAAATCATATGGAATACGTTCTTTATAAAATAGGAAATCATATCTCATATTTTACAAAAATCAATTTATTAAGGTAAAAGATGAATTATAAAACACTGCTCGTCTTACTAATGTTGGCCCCGAGTAGTCGCTTGATGACATGAGCGACTGTCCTCGTCATATCCGTCAAATCTAAGATAACCCTATCAAGCGGCCAAGATTTTCCATAGGGTATCTATATAACCACACATCTACACGTTCAGCACACAGTGGGCTTGCCATGGACATTCTCCCTTATACCAGCCTCACTGCTGCTCCATTCACCTATACGACCTCTCAATAGGTCCATTCATAGGCTACCTCCCTGTATATACAGTCAAATAACAGGCCTACTAGCTATACATCAGGCCCACTGGCCATAAATCAATATCGGACCTTACTGGCCACATCACCATTATAGATACATTAAAATAAAATCATTTACAATCAATGATTTTAAAACATATAATCAAATCCTAGTCTCCTCGACCATTTCAGCATGTATATAATATAACATTTAAAAGCAGACTAAGTAATCAAATCAACTTAATCTCATGTACTTCACATAAAACAATTTTATTTCAAATTCCTTTTAACAATGAAACTGCTTAATTAACACACAAGCAATACATATATGTATAACACACATATATCAATATAATATTCATGTATGCATAAATTTACTCACAATAATGGGAGGGTAACCACTCCCACTACGGATCCTAGCGCCTAGTAGGTCTTTCTTCTAAGTTCTCGGTGCCTAAATAACACATGTTGAATACTATCAATATTCAATTCCATTCACTTGTATAAAACCTTAATTTGATGTATGTATGCATGATAGGTATTAGTCATATACATATACCTATAAATTGTTTTGACTTTATAACCTCAAGAATGATGTTAATTAGGTCTTCCTTAGTATCCATTTATAGAACTTAGAAAGAGCTTTCCGTTGATATCTTATACGTCTCCTAATTCTTTTTGGATCCAAAGTTATGACCTCTTAAAGTTTGAAACTCAATTTTGCTCGGTTATGAAGCATTCTATTCGGATTAGAGATAATCAGCTCGGCTCACCACTATTGTGCTTAGCATAGGACATCGAGTTATAGATCTTAGAAAGATCTTTCTATTGATAACTTGTAGTCCCCTAACTCCTTTTGGATCCAAAGTTATGACTTCTAGAAATTTGACACTCAATTTTACTCGGTTCAAGAGCATTAGTTTTGGATTAGGAACAATCAGCTTGGCTCGGTACCATTATGCTCAGCATAGGATATCAAATTATAGAGCTCGAAAAGTGCTTTCCATTGATATCTTGTACGTCCCCTAAATCTCTCTAGATTCAAAGTTATGACCTATAGAAATTTGACACTCATTTTATCTCGGATTAGGAGCATTAGCCTCGGATTAAGGACAATCAGTTCGCCTTGGCACCTCAGTTCGGCCTCATTGTGCTTGGCACAAGACATCAAATTATAGAGCTTAGAAAGAATAGCAATTCCTTTTTATTATAATATACAAAATTTTGTCGAGACCCCCTATTCTTTTTTAAAAATTCTAAAAAAAATTCAAAACTTTAAGAAACCTTCCTTTTTAGTCCTTATATTCACAAAACAGGGTTTACAAATAGAACTTAATGGCTTCTAATTGCTTTGTCATAATGTATGCAACTTGATCTTTGGTTGGCATATATCTTACTTCAAGTTCTCCAATTGCAGTTCTTTCTTTAATAAAATGCACATTAATCTTAATGTGCTTAGACCTCCCATGGAAGACAGGATTTGTAGCCAAGGAGGTTGCACTCATATAATCACACAAGATAACTGGTTTATGAGCTGGTTTCATGTTTAGTTTAGTTAGCATTGAATTCAATTGTGTCATTTTTGCTCCATAATTTGATACAGTGCCAATGCTCTATAATTTGATACAGTGCTTGACCTTGCAACTACTTTTTATTTTTTTGAGTTCCAAAAAATCATATTTTCCCTAAACAAATGTTGTAATTGTTCATTGATCTCTTGTCATCAACATCACTTGCCTAGTCAACATTAGTGAATTTTATACTTAAAAATGAAAATAAAAGAAAAATAATAAAGAAATTATTTTAACATTTTCAACAAATCACTAATAGAAGGGTAATTTTGTATATTTCAATAAAAAATTAATTTTCTTATTATATTTACAAAAGATATCTGTGATTTTTACATATAATTTTATCTACCTGTTATTTTGACAAAGCTCAAAGGAGGTATCCATTAATTATCCTTTTAAATTATTATTACTAGTAATACCAAGAGTTTGTGGAGCTTGCACTTTTCAACCAAATTTAGATATTAATCAAGATTATATTTAATGGTTTTGTGAAAGTGGGACTTTTACATTTATTGTGATTGTATTATATAATCGATTGTATGACTCTTGAGAGAGTGTTAATAAGAAGTATTTTTTTCTTTTTTTTTATTCACCATTTTTGTAAAAAGTACGTATGAGCATTGCTTAAAATTAGTATATGATATTTTTAAAGTTTTCTAATTTCAGAATTATTTTTGTTAAACTTTAAACTATTAATTAAGACACAATTTTACTTATTTAAAGTTCTAACCTGTGTCTATGTCTACTACATCTGAATCATGCCAACAAATGCCATAAACACTTTTGAATGTAAGTTTAATTAAATATCATTTGATATTAAGTTTAAAAATAACTACTTTGCAAACAAAAATTTACATATAATTCATCTCCTAATTAAATCCATGTTGAGATTGCATAGAAAATAATCGTTTAATCTAGCACCCTAATTAAATTTGATAAATTCTTTCAACAGTGATTATCAAATAATCTAATTTTGTATTAATTCCTAAAAGTAACTTTCTCGAAATTGATTATTTTACAATATGATTCTATAAAGTGTAATACCAAAATACCCTTTACAAGAATAATTAACTTTTAAAAATTATATCAAAATAAAATAATTAACTAAATATTTTAATTCTTATTTTATAAATTGAATAAATCGAAAAAATTTGTTAGAGTTATTATTTCATTGTCGACAATGAAATGAACGAATTACAGGACAACACCATTGGTAACATTGTATTATAATTTTTCAATTTTCGTAATGATGGTATCGTCATGGTTTAGAAAACGAAGATAAAATGGTAGCGCACACACTGTCTATAAGTTCGTCGCCTTCATAACATCACCCTCAGTTGATGGCGAGTAGAGGTGCATCCACCTTCCTTAACTAGATTGGCACTCACCAACTTTAACTAATGTGGTGTTGCATCTCCAATCACCTCCGTTTGAGGGCAATGTTATGGCGCCCGACAAATTTTAGGTGGCGCATGCATCACCAGCATATCTTCATTTATAAGGAAATCACCTTCAATTCACATGGCATGCAAATGCCAATACCAATGCCAATGCGATCCTTGTTTACATTCTAGTACCACCCCTCTATTTAACTACCATCCAAGTTGACCGTTGGTTGACTTTACTTTTTGAACACAATCATTTATGCCCTTAATTCCATCTAAAGAAAGCTACACATCCCTTCTCTTAATCTCATATTAATAAATACAATCTACCATATCTCTTTTGTATTCTCATTGCTTGTTCATTACAATTTTTAATACATTAAAAAATTAGAGGGATGATGAACAATATGATTATAATTAAAAAAAAAAAAATTAATTACAGCCTTTTAGGATCCTCTCATGAAAGCTTGTCCTCTTATCATCTTATCAAAATACAAAAACATCCTACTTGCTTCTACATAACAATATCAAAACCAACAAGTTCATTCATTGATCTTTTGAAATAAATCCTTAATTACAGAACCAATAGAACTTGCAAATAAGTAAATTCAAAAACATTAGATTAATTGATATATATATATATATATATATTACAAAATAGAAACAAAGAAAGCATTTTAAGACAACAATATATTCATATATCACAATGCCTAAGTCTATATAAATCAGTTCGATAAGTAGAGCGATCCTTACTACTTTTCGGAAATTGATAAACCCTCCTATTGAGTTCAAAATGACAAAATCCCAAACTTTTCTACTTTTTCTTAATGCTGAAATGGTCCATTATTTCCAATGTCAAGCCAACATCCTCCTGAAGGCTCAACGTCAGTAGCTTAAACAAACTGAACATTTTGCCAAAAATAATAAAATACCTCTATGAACTTTTGAGTTGTAATGACATGTTTGTTGCATTAGGCGCAATTAAACTAAAGCCTTTCTTGCTAACAGCTAAACCAGCCTTCTCCAATGCCACATTTTGCACAGGAAATACAATAGATGCTCAACAAACAACACAAGTACACTTTCATCAATTATGTCTAGTTTAACTACAATCAATGTAAAACTCAATAGAACACAAAATTTAACACAATTCTCACCGGAACTTCATTACTGTAAGTAGACCCTCGCTAAAGAAATTCAAAATAAAAGTTTTTCCGTCAACTCAATTTAAATTTCTTAGTAAACCTTGAAGCAGAATAAATAAATAATTAAAAATTAAAACTAAAAACAACCTATCACTTAACAATCAAATGGTGAAATCAAAGCATCTTCACCTTTGGATTTAACCTTGGTATATGTAGCATTTTTCAGCGGTGGCAACTTTCTGCCAACCTTTTGTTTTGTTTTTTTTTTTGAAATGAAAATATTTGAAAAAACAATGGCTTATTAATCAACCTTGAAAAGAAAACATCAGAAACAAATTTGAAAATAGTAGGAACTTACTTTGAAATCGAGAACGCATTTTTGCTGATTTTGCTGCTTCTTTGATGGAGCTTTAGATGTGTCGTAAGTTATATGATCTTCTAATAAGGTTGATCAATAAAGCTTTACCATCAATTTTAAATTTTTTTTCCTCTTATTTACTTTGATTATTGTTATTACTGACTGATTTAAAAAATGAGTAGGTAAATTTTATTAAATAAACATTTAAAACTGAAAAGATACATTATAAAATTTTATTAAATAAGCATATACCAAAACAAGGTAGAGACTAACACGTAGTACTTTCTCCTTTATAAGATATTAGTACCTTCACTAACTCGTGTAACATTTACACAAAAAAAAAAATAAAAAAAGGGGTTATTTGACTTTTCATCTCAGCATTTGTGACATGCAAGTAGTTGTGGCTAATGAGACCAACCCAGCGAGTTCAGGCCAGTTTGGGTTTGGTTGGGAGCCTTTTCTTTTAGTATGGATTTGGGTTTGAGGGCATAATAGGTCAAAAAAAGTGAAACTAGCTCAGTCCATGGAGAGGAACCGTGCCAAAAAAATAAAAGAATTAAGTGTGATACGTCATGAGTTAGTAGCCGGAAAGTGTTAAAAACATAGGGCAGAGATGATAGGTAGGCCAGTTCCTGAAAACCCCGAGTAGGGCTCAAAAAAATGAAAACTGAGTGAATTTCGGACCTCGGATTAATGCGTCATAAAATTCTATGGAAACTAAACACATAAGAGCATAACATGTCCAAAAACTAGCTCGTTTTGTGAAAAGACGAGATCGTAGAAAAATTTGAAACATGGCTGCCCTGTCAAAGGTAATACCCTATTTTCTTGCATCCAATGTCGAAAACTTGTCGTAACTTGAGTAATCGGAATCAAAATTCAAATATTTAAAGTACGTTAAAAAGTGGACTCATAATAGAATGTGTCACCAAAAATGTAGGTCGAGCAGTTTTGAGCAGTGTACACTTGTCGCAAGCATAGGGTGTGCATTATTGAATAAAATGTCCCAAAGAACAAAGTTAGTTAGTGACTCGAGGGGGGGGTGGTGTTGGGGGAAGAAATTATCGAGCTTCCGATGCCAATGCCTTGAATCAGATAGCTTAGAATATAACAAGTGAGTAGATGGATGTGTTTTCAACTTTTTAAATGAAATGTTTAAATATTTAATTATTTATGCAAATTACTTGAATTATGAATGATTTAATAATTGATTTAAGTAGTTATTTTATTTTATTTTCCTAAAATATTGTTTGAACAAATTATTCGAAACATGAATGATCTGTGGACTGTTGAATTGTTAAACTATTTTATGAAATTTAGAAGTTCAAATGCATTATATTATGAAAATAAATATGATTTGGAGCAAGAGTAAGGTTAGAAATATGACTGGATATTAATGAAATGTTCTGTAGATGAGTGATTTCAAATGAAATGGTTTACATGTTGACATGTGATAAATTGAATTGTGTGAGACGTCACACAAATTTTATGATGTGAATACTGATGTAAAATGTCCAGTGTAGCGCATCTGTACAGATGTTCTGCCCTTACTAGGAAGAGACATAAGGGAGAGGATACAGTCTTTCGAACATGTTGAGTAAGTTTCCCAAAGAGGTCTGATTTTTGATTGAGGGGCAAGGAGTCCCACTAGGCTGTAGTGGTCAAGCTAGTGTGGTAGATGAGGTTGTTACAAGATTACTAGATAAGTTGGTGTCTTACACCACACCTTTTATCCAAGCTAATGCTAACGAGAGGGCTAGATAAATTTAGTTTATATACTGGTATAAAATAACTCATTCGCTGGTTTCGAGATATCAACCGGAGGTACATCGGGGGATGTTTTGAGGGTAGTTTTCGGATAAATCCAATTTCTTTTATTTGATCATCCACATATTTTAAATACGAAATTGTTTTTCACTTCAGGTATTGATTATGAAAGTATGACTTGAAAATTTATGTAAAAAGTTATATTTAAACATGATACTTATACTTGTTTGACTTAAGTGGATGGTTAAAATTTCTGCTGTGAAATGTGATGTTTTAAATGTGATACTCTTACTCCTCTTTTATTGTTTTCAGATTTCAATTGTCTATTTATTCACTAAGTTTTATACTTACGTTTTATTTTAAAAATATTTTCAGATTAGGCTAATTGCAAAGAGGTTGCCAATCCACTCCTAGGCTTAGATTTTATAGGTTTGTAGTATATTGGAGACTCTGTTAGGTATACAATGATCTCCATTTGTATGTATATATTTTTAGAAGGGATCCACAAATTTTGTATAATTATTGGATATAGTACTGGAATTATATAAGTCTTACACATTTGTGTGGAATACTAGTGGAAGGTATGCCTTGCGAGTGTGTGACAGTTGTTACGTATTGAATCTATGAATCGAGGCATGACAGTATGATAGCTCATTGAACAAAGTTCGCGTTGTTCTTGGTCTCTTTACGATCGCGTAAGGATCCCAACCACTACTAGTAATTATAGGAGCAGTGGAAGAGGAAAAAGAGCCCTCCCGGCCGATAGATGTTGAAGTTCCTAAAGAATATTCAATCTAGTATATGTGATAAATATTTGATAAATTTACTAATAAAATATCCTTACATGTTTGTATACGTGTAATTGTTTCCAATGTTAAATTTTCAGGTTCATCAGGATCTAGAAAAGTGTAAAATTTTTCAATTAAAGTTTTACATCTTAAAACTTTAATACGTGGGTCTAAGCAAAGGGTAATATTGTATAGAAAGGGCATATCATCGTAATACTTAAATTTCTCTACCATAGCCGAAATTACTATAGCAAACCTAAGATGTTCTATGTATTTTTTAAATACAAAAGAAATGCTACCTAATGTAGAAATTACGTGATGTGCTGTTGGGTAGTATTATCCTAATAATAATTTTATGGCTTCTTTAAATATTTCTAAAAATTGTGAGATAATATATGCAACCTCAAATTGTTCATGTGTTATCTCATGTCCTATCATATTGTCGTTCCAAAATCTCATTATTGGAACTTGGTAAAGTAAAACACTTTGGAGCATATTGTGGATAGAGTTCCACCTAGTTGGCTCATCTAGAATCAATTTTTTAGTTTGCAACCTGTGTTCATGGCACAATTCTCTAAATTGTTAGTATCTAGCCAAAGTTGATTTTAAATATGAACAATAGTTCTAATTGCTTCAATTACTGGTTTTATTAATTCGTAATCATCTTACACACATAGATTCAATACATGGCAAGCACATCTGTTGTAAAGAAAATTTTCATTTAAGATTGGTTTAATTGCAATTTTTATTAAAGGAATTGCAACAATATTATTTGATGCATTATTAAATGAAATACAAATTTGTTTTATCTTTAATCATAAATTCACGTAGAATAGGCACGATTTGTAGAAACCGCAATTTTGATTTTTACATTTATTAGATTTTACATTTAGGATAAGGTTTTGATATAGGTTATGAGAAAAGAAATAATCGAGGATTTCGCATATGTAGATAACATGAAATTGATTATTATGAGAAAAGAATTAGGCGATTATGATTATTAATTTGAATATTTTAATTATGTTAAGAATACATTGAGTATTGATAATGAACAAAATAGGAAACATGAACATGCTCTGTTTCATGTGCAGTGGAAGTACGACACACGAAATGGAGTTCCGGGCGCACAACCGCTGCTGGGGAACCTAGATTGACATTACAAATCTGCGGAATAGATCCCCTGATGATCGATATGTGCATACATGTGTATTTCAGTGTACAATTTTTATTTCTATTTTGTTAAACAAAAACTAAGAAAAACCGAACCTGTGTTTTAGCAATCCAAACCAGCAACGACCTTGCTTCCCTTGGATATCCACACACGTCGGTGTTGAAGATGTTGGTTTCGGCTTGATCGGAATCTTAGAGCTACAGTTTAAGCTTTACCAAGCTTAACAAGCTCTTTCTCTCTCTTCTTTTCAGACTTTGGTTCACAACCAAAACCTGCTTCTTACTTCTATCTTTGCTATGGTTCACAACCAAGACAAGCTCACTTTCTTAAGTGAGTTTTGGTGAAGAAGAAGAAGAGTTTTTCTGCTTTTATTTTGCAGAAAACAGAGAAGAAGATGAAAAAAATGCGCACACACACGTATACTGTGTATGTGTTTATATATATATATATATATATATATATGTCCGAAAATCAAGCTTAACAATTAAGATTCCTAATCCACCGACTTCAATTTGATAAATATCTAAATCCATTAACACAAAATTGGATGATTCATTTGTATTTAAATCGGCAAAACATGCATCATTTATCATTTACATGCATTCATTCAATACATATATATATACATAAATTAATGCATTAATACATCATAATACATTTATACATTATAACATTATAAATAATATATATATACATATATTAATCTAATTAACATATATATATATATCAAAAATAGGAAGAGAGAGATACATTATATAAAATGTATATTAATAAATATCTTAATTATATATATATCAATAATATATATAAGATATTTATAATTATATTAATATAATTAATAATTATATTTTATGATTAC
>JAXCLQ010016233.1:0-35957 GCA_035584115.1 Cedrela odorata | reverse complement strand
ATAAATTGGTGGTAATGATGGTGAAAATTGGTGGAAATTATTATTATCATGTTATTGTGATGATGAAAAATTGGTGGAAGTTTTATTGTTATGGTGTTGTAATGGTGTAAATTGGTAGAAGTTTATGCATTATGTAGTAATAAAGGTGGAAGTTAGAACATGTTTAGGTCATGGACCTAATTGTAGTAGAAAAATTAGTTATGAACAAATTTATATTAGTAGTTTTAATTAAAGTAAGAAACTAGTTATGGTTAAAATTCATATTATTAGTAAGAATAAGAAATGGATAAATTTATACTAGTATTACTAAATGATAATAGGGAATTTAAAATAGATACATTGATATTATTAATGTTAAATTGAGAAGTTGAAGTTGGAAATGGAATTGTATTAATGTATATAGCATTTTAAGTTAGTAGAATTGGTGGTTATCATGTGTGTGTCATCGTAGGAATTGGTGAAAATTAGAATATGGTAGTGGTTAGTGTAATTGTTATTAACATATGTATGTAATATTTATAATATTTGTAACACTTAAGTTAATAATATGAACTTGTAATTAAAAAAAGAGATAGGATGCTTAGCACATTATAAAATTGATTGAGTTTTATTAGAAATAATGATATTAATGTTAAATTATAAGTAATGTATAATATGTGTTTATGATGATTTAAATTGTTATGTGTAGATTTGATATAGTGAGTGGTGGAATTAGAATCGAATCTCGGCGATTTTAGTAGGCCGAGTTTGTTTGAAATATTTGGGAGTGTTTGGGATTTGATAATGCGGATGTGTTGGAAAATGAATTAATGGGAATGGCAACATGTAACGATTTCGGAAATGTATGTCAAATATGTTTTGTTTCTAGAAATTGTTATAATATCCATATCTAGTTATATGTATGTATAAGTATATATAGAATAGTGAATGAAGTGAATATAATGATGAACATGTTTTAGGAATTCGTTAAGTATCATTTTTGGGATATGTGGATGTCGCAGGTAGGTAACGACGAGTATGAATGCGTAACTGAAATAGGTGGTATTAATTTGTTTTTAGATACGGAACATTAACATAAGAACATACTTAGGAAGAGCGGAAACAAATGTAAGTAGATCATGCATGCATTTTAATGTTTTTGAAAATTATGCGATATTCGATGTTTGATGAAAATATGATTTGTACATGTTAGTACGCCAATGAAATTCTATGAAATGATTAACGAAATGTTTAAGAATTTAAATGTTTACGTCGATATCGCATTTAGAGAATAAATATGTAATGTGGTCGATGTGTGAAATGTTTGAAAAAGAATGTATTTTATGGCTTAGTCATTAGTTATGTCATTCTGATCTAGTCGTATCTCGTGTTAAAGGTGAGGTTTGTAGGCTAGTAAGAATTCTATTTAGCGCGTAATGCGCGCTTTTGTTATATGTAAATGTGAATGGCCGCTTAATACGGAACACGTGATCACGTTCTATAACCGAGTCACCGTGGGTGCAAGTGACACTAATTGACTAAGCTGTTTTGAATATAGTTGTATTTGAATGAACTTTATAGAATTGAAAAGTTTGGAAATGTACTGATTGTTTAAGTTTTCTTAATTTTGCACTACATCGACATATAACACTTGCATGATTTACTGACTGAGATATTTATCTCACCCTTTATTGAAAAATTTATTTTTCAGATAATAGCATATAAGGATGACCGAGTACGCAAGTGAGGATGTTAGGCATATTCGTAGTTTTATTTTTGATATATGTAATTTTTAGATTAGCTAGCATATTCGTAGTCTTATTTTTGATATATGTAATTTGTAGATTAGCTAAGTAATGTGTATAGACTTATAGGTTAGTATGAATATTTTTGGATATGAAATTGATAATCTATTTGTATTACAAAGAGTTGTATTATATATACACTTGTATGTATAAAGAAAAAAAAATTGTTGACTAGAAATGTTTAAGTTTTGTATAAATAAAAGAATAGCATTGTATATAAGGAATGTAAGTATGTATTTGCAGTTAATAAAAAATAAGTGTGACATATATGATTACCGGTAGGTATTTCCTTGATGTTTGGCTCAAGACAACTGAGTGCATGCATAACCAGATTCAGATTATTGAATGAGAGTTCAACTACTACATTTTTAATGAAGTGTAGATAAACAACAACTGGATTGGAGCTTTCTGGCATCTCCACTAGACTTTCTTTGATACGAGTACATGAGCGGTTGACATACACGCTTTCGTTTAGGTCACGATGATTGTAGAAGGACGTATCTAGTAGGTATATGCATGATTAGATAGATGTCCTTTTACCATTATTTTTGAAACAGACGATTACGGATATGGATTGGTACCATGGATGTAATAGAGAATATCGTATCCATATAGTAAGGTATTAATTTAAGCCTTCCATGATGAATAAATTATGGTCTTCAGTTTGAGTTGAATTGCTTCGAAAGGATAGTGACAAGATGATTAGGAAGGGTTTGAGTGTCGATGGTTTGAACAAAAGGTCCAAAGAAGGTAGAGGCTGAGCTTTGAGGAAAAGTAAAAAATAATAATAATAATATTAAGATCTATTTTTTCTTACTCGTAGGCGTACGATGGCTTTGATATACATAAAATCTAGACGAGTTAAGAAAACAAAGGTTAATTACCTCACCTAAATAAAATAAATAAATAAAACTAGTATTTTTTTATATAAATATTTTATATAGGGTAAATTAATAAGTAGGATGTTGTTATACAAAAAGTGGTGCTTAAATATCACCACCTTAAACTAAAATAATTTATAGGACACATTTTATTTGCTTTCACTTAATTGAAATAAATGATTACATGTAAATATGCATCTTATTTTAACAACAAAATTTATGCTTAACAATAAAGAAAATGACAACAAATCCATACTTTCAACATCGTTGATTCTCAAATTTTGATCATAAACTAAAATCTAAGCTTGGTCCACCACAACCACACTCTTTTCAGCATAAGTAATGAATGTATAACAAGTGGATCGATCCAAGCCACTCATTTTAAGCTTGAATTGTGGATCGTGGTGTACAATGTATGAGCAAGCTCCGTATAAGACCCTAAAAGTAAGTCCAATTCATATTGTAATAGTTTTCTACTTAAAAATAAAACTATTTTCAATGAGTTCCCTTATTTTATAAGAAATTCTCTTCCTAGTTAAAATATCCATAAAAGTAGTATTTTCTACTAAAACCTTATTTTAGTTAAATTTTCAAATTACAATATATAGCTACTCTTACATAATTAATTATTAATAAAATACTAAAATTCGTTTTTGCTCAAAATCTCAATCTTACAAAGAAAAAGAGTTATTTTCATGTAACATCACAATTTGAGTTTGAGTGAACTACACTACCAAACCTATAAAAAGATCATCTTTTACAATATAAAATGATATATCACCAACCTTGATTGATATCTATTTCATAGTGTAACAAGAGCAATTACCCTACTTGTTTTTATTACTCATTTCCTTCTAAAAATGCCTTGTCTGTCACACCCATAATTTTCTGCGACGTTGGCAGAAAATGAAAGAATTAGTCACCAACTATTCCAGATGGTGTAGTAGCTAGTGAGCTACATCTTTGATTCTTTTTTTTTTTTTGGCATTCAATACATACATACACAATAAAAACATAACTTCATTTAGCATTTGAAAATTGAGAGTAGAAGAAAAATAGAGAAAAAGAAAAGAATGAAAAGCGAAAGAATAGAGAGAATGAAAGTAATCCAAGTGGAAAAAAGAAAAGAAGAAATTAAGAAAAAAAAAACATCCAAAGGCAAAAAGAAAAAAATTACATGAAAAGTGATTAGGCAGATAGGCTTCCAAAAATTCAGTGATGTTTATAAAATTAGAAAAAATATGTTCTAATATGTGTCATACATATTAGGCTTTGTTTAAGTAACACTTAATATTTTAACCATTTGTTATGGGAGGAGTCCTCGAGACGAAAGCTCCCCTTGATCCTAATCATTCTCAAAATTGAATACCGGAACTGTGAATGGAAAATTTTATAGTATTATATGTTTTCAATAAAGTAAATTATCGATAATTTTATGATTTAATTACATGGGATATGTTTATGCACATGAATGTATATTTTAATTAAAAATAAGATTTGAGAAAGCATATTTGATACATGATTGTGATTTTAGAAAAAGCATATGTATGGAAATGATGTAACGCTCGGAATTTTAAAAATTTATAATTGTAGCATCTGCAGTATTTAGAAAATTTAATCGATAATTTGATATTATTTGATTAATTAAAATTTCATGTAACTTAAAATTTTTGGGTGAATTATTGAATTTTGAACTCAAAATAGTGTTATTTGTTTAGGTTCAAAATTAATGTTATAAAGTTGAGTTATAAGTAAATTTTGGATTAAAGAAATAGTGTTTGGATTAATTTTAGACTTAATTGTAAAGATTATGAAATATTAAAGTTTATTGTAGAATTTTTTAAAAAGACTAAAATGAAAAGTTTTCAAAATTTTAAGTTATTTTAATAAATTTAAAAAGAATAGGGACGAATAGGGACTTAATTGATATTTTACATCTCAAATTAAAACAAATTTAGCCATTTCTTCTTACTTCTTCTTAATATCCAGTAACCCCATTTTCCCATTTCTTTCTCAATTTTTCGCTAGAAAACTTCAAATTCAACCAATTTTTTTTTACAAATTTCAATTATCAGTAAGTTTTATAACTCATTAGACACATAATTTTTAGATTTTGGAAATGAATTAAATTTGAATTACTATTCACATAAGAAATTTATTATTGATTTTACTTAGAAAATGTTAAATTGGGTTAAATTGGAGTAGAAAACATAGTATTCGATTGATTTAGCATTGATTGAAGTGTTTGTGAGAAGAATTGGTGTGTTTTTCTCTTAGATAAACAGTGATTTTGAAGGTGCTATAATATTTTTGAAAATTACTACAGTAATTTTGATCTGAATAGTAACTATTTGCACAATAGTTTTAATCTACATAGTAACTGTTTTTGCACAGTAAATCCGTATGAACAGTGCATTAGCTATAGTACTCTAGTATAAACAGTATTATATTATAGTAATTTCGGTATGAATAGTATTTGATCAATATTTAAATAAAAATCGTATTTGTTTACTTAGACGAAAATGTATAAATTTAGGGTAGTCGGAAACATAACTTAGCATAAATTAGTAATAGAAATTCGTTGTTGAAAATCGAATAAATGACTTAGTTAGTAAAACTTAGTGATAGGAGTAAAACTAAGGAATTTTAGACATTAATTTTACAAATATCACATTAAAATATTTATACTGATTTTTTGAATAATAGAAGACATGATTTAAATATTTGTGATACTAGGCTACTAGAATTCGAGAGAAAGATCAAGTTAGATGGAAGGATCATTAATGAGAGTGGTTACCTTCCCATTATTGTAAGTAAATCGTGCATGCATTTTTAATGTTTTCGGAAATCATGCGATATTCAATATTATGTTAAAAATTGTGAATTTTAATATTTTGGTACGCCGAGATTGTTTTTATGAAATGAAAATTGAAAATGATAAATTTTAATATTTGATATGCCGATATTGCATGTATGAAATGATTGTTGAAAATGATATCGATGTGTAAATGTTAATGAATGAAAATGATTTTATGGTTCTAGTCGTTAGTTAATGTTTATTCTGAGCTATTCAGAATTTTGTTTAATGCGCAATGCGCGTTTCTGTTTAACGTGCAATGCACGTTTCTGTAGGAATTAATATGAAAATATCCGCTTTAAGCAGAACACGTGATCACGTTCTGAATCCGAGTCATCGTGGGGTGCAGGTGACACTAACTAACTGAGCTATTCTTGAAATATTTAAAATATGAATAAATTCATGTGTTATTAGAAAATTTGAAAATTCTTTGATCCGTTTGAATAAATATGATTACTTTGGAAAAGAAATAAATATGTTTGCTTTGGAAAGAAAATATATATGTTTACTTTGGAAAAAAAATAAATATGTTCTGTATCACATCGATATATGAAAAACTTGCATAGTTTACTTACTGAGATATTATCTCACTCTTTATTGTAAAAATTTTACTTTTTCAGAGAATAGTACGTAGAAGTGACAAAGGACGCGTACAAGATTTGTTAGGTATAGATGAAAATCTTGATTATATGTGTAATTAATAGAGTAATTATAAGTTTGAGAACTATTTATATAGATAACTCTTTGTACGTGTAAGAAATTTAGAAATTGTAGATATTTAAGAATTATGTAATAGTAACACTTTTTGTATGAAATGATATAGCATTATGTAATAATGATTGATTGAATAAATATGAGAATGGGGTGTTACAAATGATATTTTATTCCTTGTATTAGTTGAAGAATGCATATTGGTTTTGAGCTACGTGTTTGTGTATTTTTTTTCTTTAGGGTTTTTTTTTACATGTTAATAATACAATTTACGATTATCTTCTGCCCAAGTGAGGAACTATGCTACCATGTACTCCATCTGACGGTGGTATTTTTGCTAAGTATGACAAATTTTTTCAAGTGTACTTGTCACACTCTTTTTATATATATTTAACCTCAAATATCATTCTCATATATAATATACAATACATCACTTTTATTATACAAACCTTACATAGTTCAATTTACAAAAGTTATTATGCATACAAGTCTATACATATTATTTAGCTAACCTACAATTATATATATATATATATATCTAAAAACTTTAAATATGCTTAATACACTCGCTTGTCTACTTGGTCATCCTTATGTGCTATTATCTGAAAAACAAAATTTTTACAATAAAGAGTGAGATATAATCTCTTTAAGCAAATCATACAAGTTTTTATATGTCGATGTAGTACAGAATATAAAAGTTTAAACAATCAAAGCATTTTTAAACTTTTTCAAATCACATAGAATTTATTCATAATATAAATATATTTAAAACGATTTAGTCAGTTAGTGTCACATGTATTCACGGTGACCTGGATTGAGAACATAATTATGTGTTTCGTATGTAACGGTCATTCTCATATCCATATAACAAAACGCGCATAATGCGATAAACAAAATTCTTACTAGTCCGCAAGCCTCGCATTTAACATGAGACCTGACTAAGTCAGAATAACATAACTAATGATTAAGTCATAAAATACATTCTTATTCAAACATTTCACACATTAACAACATTTCATATTTATTTTCTAAATGCCATATCAGCGTACAACAGTTAAATTCACAATTTTCAACTTTCATTTTATAAAACCATATCGACGTACCAAAAGTGAAAATCATATTTTTTTATCACAACATTTAATATCACATAATTTCAAAGCATGAAAATGTATGCATGATTCATTTACATCTATTCCCGCTTTTTTTAAGTATGTTCCTAATTACTGGGGTATACCTAAAATCAAATTAACACAATCTATTTTAGTTACACGTTAATTCTTGCTGTTATCTTCTTATGACATTCACTTTTCCAAACTCAACATTTTATGAATTTCTTAAGATAAACTTATTACTATATTCACTCTATTCTATCATTTTATATATATATATATATATATACACACACTTGTATATATATAACTTTCAGAAATACACATATTTGGCGGAAAATTTTCGAATTCATTAAGTGTTGCCGTTTTTCACCAATCCATTTTTCGACAACACTCGCATTATCAAATTCTAAACACTTTCAATTATTTCACACAAACTCGGTCTGTCGAAAATCGTCGAGATTCAATTCAAATTTCACAATTATGCCATTCCAAATTCACAAGTAACAATTTATTATCCTAATTCAATAATACACACACACACACATATATACAACTATTTTTCTTTTCTATCAATTTAAAATACCATAAACACATATTATACCCTATTTATATTTAACTCTTCACTTACAATTTAACATTAACTATATATATCTTTCTTCATCTCTAATTTCTTAATTTTAATTTAACATTAATAATTTACTAATCATTCTATATAAGTAATAATTATTACAACAATATATATATATATATATTTTTCACCAACTTACACCATTATTATAAACATGACATTCGCATGTTACTAACACTTTATAACCACCAATTCTTTTCATTTGAAATACTATATAACATTAACATAATATTCATTTCTCATTAACACAATATACATATTAACACAATATCAATTCCTAATTTTCTACTACAAGTTTAATATTAGTAATATAAATTTATCTATCTCTAATTTTTTACTATAATTGTCTTAACACTTCACTAATTATGCTACACTAAAATAATACTAATTTCCTATTACAATTTAGCATTAACAATATAACTTTCACCAATTTCCACCAATTTCCACTAATTTCCACCATTATAATCACCTGATAATAAAATTCCCACCAATTTACACCATTACAACAACATAATAATGACAATATTCATTTCAAATTTCCTAATAAATTCTACTATAATTGCCTTAACAATTCACTAAGCATGCTATACCAAAATAATAAAATTCCAATTAAAAGCAACTTAAAACTCACTAATTCCCTTTCTTTTCTCCCTTTTCTTTCCCTTTCTTTTTTCACTATTTCTCTCTTTTCAATTTGCCTTGTACGTATCCCTTCCTTTGCATTTTTCAAATTGAAAACATCAATTATATCTTAATTTTTTAATTACTTAAAAATACATGAATGACTTGGATGAATTTAGCTAATCTAATGGACCATATTGAGCCACTTAATTTTTCACTAATTAATATCAAATATTAATTAATTTTAATTATTTAAACACACGAATGGTTAAGATTAATTCAACCAATTCAAGAGATTACATTTAGCCACCTCATTTTTCACTAACATGGCTCGTATTTATCCTTTTACAAAACATACTTAGAATTGTGCCAAGTGGATGGTTTAGAATAAGGCAAATGGATAGTTAGGATAGTGTAGAGAATTTTGACCAAAAATTAATATTTTATTTATTTATTTATTTATTTTACTTTATTATATATATATATATATATAAACTTAGGTTTGGGTTTGTGCTTAAATAATTGGGCTTAGACATAATTAATTAGGCCTAGGCCTAACTAATTGGGTTTGAGCCTAACTAATTGGGTTTGGGCCTAATACACACACATAGACACACACACACATATTTATATATACATATATATATACATATACACACACACACATATATATATATATATACATACACACACACACACATATATATATATATACATATACACACACATATATATATACATATACATATACATATACATATACATATACATATACATATACATATACATATACATACATACATATATACATATATATACATACATATATACATATATATACATACATATATACATATATATATATATACATACATATATACATACACATATACAGATATATATACATAAATATATATATATATACATATATATACACATACATATATATACATATATATACACATACATATATATACATATATATACACATACATATATATACATACATTTACACATACATATATATACATATATATACACATACATATATATACATATATATAAATATATACATATATATTTTGATGTGGTTATAAATACATTCATTGGCATATATTTTAACTTGTGGTTTATGACTTGTTGATATATGGTTTATGGTATCCATATAATCATATATGAGAAATATATTTTTGAACTTATATCCATTAAGGCGCAAGCTCACTCTTTTTTCGATTTTTTCAAGCACATAGAATTCATGCAGTTTATAGTTTTACTATTAGTGGTTGGAGCCAAATACACATGCTAAACAAAACATCTTTTAATTATTTCATGTTAATATATACATATTCAAATAGATGCATGTATATGTGATGTTGCATGGAGCCTCATTGTGTTAATGATGAAAACTTAAGGTTGTTTATGAATCATCATTTAGTAAACAAACCATAAATCTAGGAAGATTAATTGATCGTAAGGTCCTTAGTAGTCTCAACTTGGAGCAAGTATTAGATGAACAATGATGGAATCACTTAGTTGATATTAGGGAAGATGTGTATCCAACATTGATGCAGCTATTTTACAACAATATTCAGTATGATCTGAAACATTGTACAATTTCCTCCAAGGTCAAAGGATTTAAAATTACCCTAGATTGCTAAAGATTGAGTGTACTGCTTGGAATACCTGACAATGGCATTGAATGAAATAACAAAATAGACTTTGTGAATGCCTTAGAACTAAATTGAAGTGAGGTATAGGCACTTATTGGAGATCTTGACCTTGAGCCAAATGAAGGGTATACATCACAAAATTTGACATTGTCACTTAAAAGTAAAGTCCTAGCTCATATTGTCTCCATATTGTTTTTGCCAAAAGTTGGCCATAAATCTAATATAGGAAATATGAAGAAGTTTTTAGTTTGGGCCACATTGTCCAATAATATTGTCTTGTGATAATCCACCATTTAGCTAAGATTGCTCGCTCTGCCACATCAACACTTCATTATGGGTAAATTTTAACTCTCGTTTTTAAAAGTTTTGGAATTTTACTTGATGGTGAAGAGTCAGTCAAAGTATCACACTGAAACTCCTTTACCTTCACCACCATTGTTCAAATGGGGTACAGACAATTAGGCCATAATCAGTGGGTTAGGAAAGATAGGCCACAGCAAAGACTAAGTGGTGCCTCTTTCCCTCAAGACCAAGCTCCCGATGAAACTGAGTCCTTATTTGTGAATCTCTGCACACTCAATTGTACCTCCTATAGGAAGAAGTTTATAATTTGCAACAAGATATGGCATCTGAATTTACACAAATCAACAATAGGATGGATAGCATGCAAGGTGACATCACAGAAATTCTACGCCTTTTTCGCAATCAACCCGAAACACCTCTTCCCTGATATTAGACACATTATGACTTCCATGCATCATTTATGATCATGTCTTTTGATATAGAACTAGTACTTTAAAGTTGTTATAATTTGTATTGACTTACACTTTAGACATTGTGGCTTTGAACTTTGAACTTCTGTTTAGCTTATCATTTTTCTTGTTTAAACTCATGACTTTATTGATGTGGAATGGATCTTTTGTTGTGGACTGCATCTTTTGATGTGGAATGGACCTTCTAATATCTTTTGCTTGTGATTTCCTTGTGTATATGGATCTATTTATTTTTTTATGCTTTTAGTACGATGTGACACTTTGGTATCCTACCTATTGTTTGTCATTCTTCTTGGTATTATACACGTTGTTTATCATATGGCTCTTTTTGATGATGCTAAAGAGGGAGAAATATATGGAGTCTTAAGATTTTTGGCATTAGTTGGCGTTGATTGATTTTTTTGACTTTGTACATAGAGCTTTATAATAAATGAAAATATTGTTGTTGATATATAAAGCTTAATGATAATATTGTTGTTATAATTATTGATCATAAAACATACATTGGTAATATTATTGATACCTTGATCAATATTCAAATGATTATGATTGATAAAGGGAGAATTACTTCTATCCATAAATGAAATTTATTGTTGTAATTCTTATAAATGTGATAAAAAGTAGCACTTGGAGCATATGTGGATAATTTGATAAAGTGCGTATAGAAGTGCTTCATTTCTTTGCTTGTAATATTTTTTATGTAGGGAGAATTTCATTCAAAATCAAAGAGGGAGCATGTCTTCATTTTTTCATGAAAATTTGTATTGAATCAAACATTTTGTCATCATCAAAAAGGGGGAGATTGTTGACCTTGGTGTCACACAAACTCATGCACTTATGTTTTGATGATAATAAGAATGTTAATTCAATCAAACAAAATAAACAAGAAAACATCATGGATTGAAGTTAAAAGATCGAGATACAAGCTAAGGGTATTTATCTTTAAATCTTAAAAAATAAGCTTGTAATATATAATTGTAGTATTTATGTGAGCTCAATTCTTTTATGTAAAAATACGGTTTTTAACACTTTCATAATGCATTTAAAGATATATTTTTAAAGCCTAGAATATGGTTTTATTCATACTTTTTCAAACTTGAAAAATCGACCAAAGTGTAAGGTATTCAAGTACCTAATTGCAAGTTTTTCAAAATAGTGAAAATTAAGTTACTGTAATATGGTACTATAGCAGACACTGTTCATCTGGTAGACTGGTTGGTCGAAGTGGTCGATCGATAAAAGCTCTTCATGACCATTATTTGGGTTTCTAAGCAAGCGGTTGACCAGTTGCTCGAAGCGGTAGACTGGCAGTAGCTCTTCATAACTGTTGGTATTCTTTCTAATCAAGCAGTCAACTGGTTTTGCTCGAAAGTTGAATATTCTCAACCCCAATGGCTAGTTTTCGACCTTCACCTATAAATACTAAAGGCAACGAAATCCTATTATGCCAGAAACAAACAAATCATGCTCTGTTTCGCGTTCGCAGCGAAGCGCGACACGCAGGATCGGTTCCCGAGTGCATGACCGCCACTGGAGAGGCCATGCACGTCATACGGACATGCAAAAAGGCTTCCCATGGATTTAGACATGTATGTGTG
The DNA here is from genome assembly GCA_035584115.1 of Cedrela odorata. NCBI lineage: Eukaryota > Viridiplantae > Streptophyta > Magnoliopsida > Sapindales > Meliaceae > Cedrela > Cedrela odorata. The sequence continues at coordinate 23,322 of JAXCLQ010016233.1, read as the reverse complement.
TATGTTTTGGGTATTTAAAACAATTTTAAATATAAACATAAATGCAAAGTTCAAGACCTTACTTCTTTCTTTCGCATTCTAGAACAACAAATGAACTCTTTCACTTGCTTCTACAGGTCTTCACATGTCGGTGTTGGTGACGGTGGTTTTGGCTTCGTTATGGGATCAGTTTTAGCTTCACCAAGCCAAAACGTTCTTTCTCTTTTTGGCTTTCTTCTTCCCTCTTGTGTTTTTGGTTCAAAACCAAACCTTCACCATGGTTCTCTAAAGATGGCATTCTGATATTTTTTTTTTAGAGAATAACGGAGAAGAAAAAACTCAAAGTTGAGTCTTGCTTGGGAAGGATCACGTTACATCCAATGCAACTAACACTCAACACTTAAGGGTTTTTCCTTGCACAGCTGTAATCCCCAACAACCATACCCCACTTGCTCACTTGCCCACTTTTCATTTCATTAAATGCATAAAGCAAGACATATCGCATGAGTGTATTGGTTAGCTTGCATTAAGAGAGAGTGTGAGTATACACACACACATATACATATATTTATATAGTAATGATTAATATATATATATATATACACACACACACACATTACTTTAATATATATATATATATAATACAATATTATATTCATTACATATATAAGATATTATTATTATATTATTACTTTAATCATATTAAAGTATTATATTATCATATAACAATATAATATCCATAAATCATATTTACGTTATCTTGTAATTAACCGAAACATTTTTCACGCATACGAGTACTAGCTCGTCTTTCTTGGGAAATATATTCTTTACAATAAAGAATTAAATTGTTATATGATCAAAGTATTGGAACAACATCATTAACAAATTAATGATTATTGTATAATATCAAATGCTATCGTCATCAAGTAACTGACTGTGTGTGACCCTTGAGTTCACTGTGAACTAGACATGGATAGATATGAACTCCTTCGTATCACTTTAGTACAATTCTTTATAACCAAAGTTTTCAATGATCATGACCGACCTCTAGCAAGACGTCATGACCCCCAAATACTAAAGAATCCATATAGTCGTACATGCATGTAGTAAAGTTCTTCTGTTGTCAACTCCCAATCGAGTACGGGTCATGATATTATCAAACCCTTAACTCAATCATAGGATTTGAACCTCAATTATATACAGGATTCATATATCCACGAAATACCTTTCCGGATATACTTGCTTTGGTCAAAGACTTGCATATGATAGTTCTACCTAGAATCTCAAGCTCCAACATTTGAGTTAGCAGATTCCATTTCGGCTATCACCTATCCTCACACACCTAAACACATTGTCAGAAACTTCTTTCACCAGGCGTGGTTGGCCCGGTACGATATACACAAGTGAATGATGTGCCTCAGTACGGAAAGCAACCGTGATACCTCAAGTTAAAGGACTAGTGGTATACTAGTACAACTGTGTGACGCATCATTGACTGTGGATAATCACCCATATGATTTGTCTCGTTTAGTCACGTTCAGTTGTAACATCTCAAATATGAGAATATTACTGGCAAGTGATAGAATCACTCTATCACTCTAAGTCTTACACAACCTATCTATTTTTTTTTATATTTACAATACTTCACACGTATGTCTATAAATACCAATATTCGTATATAATACCAAAGGGCATCAAACCCACTCACAACATAAATACACTTATTTAGTTTTACAAACTTTGATACATCATATTACATTTATACTTAATTAATCAAGCAAAACTCTAGTTAAACACCTCAGACACTATACACATAATGGACCATTACACCCTAGTAACTGTAGTGCATTTACCTTATTCCGTACAGTCTTCAAAGTCTAAAATGTTCTACTAGGGATCTAGTGGGAGGGTGAGTCTTGGAAAACTCAGTGAGTGGATGCTAAAGGCAAACATCAATGTATATACATATATCTTTACCTTATCATCACCTGTATAACCATATGAAATATACATAGGTATAATAGTTCCATGCAATTAAAGAGAAACGTTCTTCAATGTCTCAAACACAACAATCAATATATAATAGTTCCATGCAATTGAAGAGAAACATTTTTCAATGTCTCAAATACAGCAATCAATATATAATAATTCCATGCATTTGAAGGAAAACATTCCTCATAATCGCAAACAATAATCATTGCACATCATTCATAGCATACCAGTGTTTAAGGGCCTTACATATTGCCATCCCCTCAAAAACCAAATGAATACCAGTGATTAGGGGTGTTACGTATCGTCGTCCTCTTAATACATAGAAATAACTTGTAGGTACCCTTGGGGGGTTACGTATCGCCGTCCTCCGAGTTATAATTCTATTACCAGGGGCAATACATATCGCTGTCCCCTTGTTTTCAAATCTCAACCATAATACGCACAACAATTTCACAAGCTCATGATATTCAATCCATTTCATTTCATAGCACAACACAATATCCATAAACAATAACCAACCATTTTCATTTATGGCAATTCTCAGTCATACAACACAATCATTATACACAAACAAATCACAAAGTACAGCATCTCAACCTTTCATTTCGTATCATCACGTAATATATCTATATATATATACACACATATAGGCAACAATCATCACTTGCAGCCATTATCCTATCAAACACATAATAACCTCATTCTTTTTGGCATCATTTAGCACACAACAAATTATATGTAACTAAATTCTTATGTCAATCAAGTTCAAGAATAACTTCAGTATCGATCCCTTTATATATACTTGCATCTCTACCCTATGTATAAACATCAGTAAGTCATCACATATCACTGCTATTTTTCATCATGTAGCATAATCATTTTAGGTGCATTTAAACACAATTTAGTATGATTTAAACTACTTGTACATCATACACAATTTCAGTATTCATTTCAAGTGCAAACATACATACATACACAACAAGCACCTACTCACTCAGCCATCTATCTCAATATTTCTTTCTCGCGTGTCTTTAGTTAAATCACAATCCGTAAATTCACCTTAGTTCAACACATAGTTGACAATCCTTCTTACTATTCTTAATATCCAATTTCAGATATCACAACCCAAATTCACAATTCATAGGCTCAACATATCTCAAAAACATTTACAACACTAAAAGAAATAAATATTTCCATGATCTTTGTCTATAATCCTGAACTCAAAAAAAAGTCATAAATTACAGTAATTTACTCTCAATCATAATCATCATGTCAAGGTTCAAATTTCACTTTTTACCAGTTCTGCGTAACATATATTTTAGCCATAACATATTTATCATTTTCTTTAAATTCATAATTCGACAATTTCACAAATCACACATTTCTGTACATTCAAACGCTCACTTGAATCACAAATATTTACAATTTGAGCATTAAGTTAAAATCATGATATAGTAAAGCAAAACATTCATTATATCAAGTTTATAACCACCATGTGTAACTAAATGCCAACACCCCAAGGTTATTTCCATATTTAAAACCATATATATACAATACTGTAACAATCTAAACTTTATAATCAATAAGTACTCTCAATCATTGTCACCCAAACTCGGCCTAACAAAAATCACAACTTGTTCAATTTTCGTCGAGATTTAAACTCAATTCAATAACCTCATCATTCGTATCAAATCTAAAGGGGTTCCTTAAAACCAAATAATGTAAGTCTAGAATTGTTGTAAAACAAGGTTAATCCACTCACTGATTTAGAACATGGCCAACAAAGCTATGGTGGCGTCTACAGTAGATTCCATCGTCGATCTATAAACGGACATTTTCATTAGAACAATAACTTGTCATAATTATACAACGTAAATAAACAACAAGTTATTCATGAATTATCATCTCCATTGATATATTGGAGTATCTAGGATCTTTATGGATTTTATGGAATTCAATTCGAAGTTACAAAAATTAAGAAATTACCAAAAAAGTTTCTGTCCTTTAATATACAAATTCACTAAACATACACTAACTTCAAAAATTCATTATGGTCATTCGATATGGGATTTGGAGTTAAACTTTTTATAGAGTATGCTCTTATCAGTCTAGTTTCATCACGTTTTATGGATCTTGATTTCAACACCAATAACAATACTACAAGCTTCCTTACACCATATCTTTACATCATTACATCAAACCTCATCATCATCATCATCTCAATCATCTTTCAAACATGATTCATGTTCTTTAAAGTCAAATTTAAACACAACACACTCACTTTGCTTATAGAAATTCTAGAATTTCTTTTCGTTCCTCCGTTCGCATTCTCGAAACTTAATCTAGCATTTCGTCAAGCATGTGGCACCTTCCGTTTTCACTTTCGCAGCCAAGCTTGTTTTTTCTCTTTTAATCCTTTTCTCAGCAACCTAAAAGCCTATATTCATTTACCAAATTCACAAAACAACACAATCAATAACCAAATCAACATACCCTTAACTAGTGCATTTCCATTTTCATGGCCAAACCCATTTTGTAGCCTTTCTCCTTTCCACTTCTTCTCTCCGATTTCTTCTTCCAAACCAAACCCAAGGCTCATTTTTCTACCTAAGAAAGAACAATGGAAAGCTAATCTCTCTTGATTTGGCCAAGCTCTCCCTCTCTACCTCACGGTTTTGCTCTTTCCTTGTTCAAATGGCCGAAATCACCATCTTCTTCTCTTTTCAGTGCAAAGCTCTCTCTTCCTTGTGTTTTTATTTTGACTTTCAATTTGCAAGAATGAGGACATGGCTGATTGAGATGGGTTTTTTAAAGCTTAAGGGTTATAATAGTGTGTATGTATATGTATGATACAAAAGATGCTTACACATAACCTTTATTTGTTTTGTTAAGTCAATGCTAAAGACAAGAAAATGGAGACCACTTAAAGGAAAATAAAATAAAACAAATGGGTCATTTAAGTAAAATGGGTAGGGACGGGTCACTATTCACCTAGTTAGTATTACTTGGGTACTGTTCATCATCTTTTATTTATTTATTATGTATTTTTTTGACTAACTTTTCATTTTTATTTTCTAAGCCTGAATTAACATTGTAATAGCCACTATTATTAGCTCACTTTTCAAATTATTTATTTGTGTTGTTCGAAAAATTTTATCCGGGTTTTCACGACCTTACGGTAATTATTTCATAAATTTTGATCATCACATCAGTAACACGTTCTCCACATATTACCAATATTTATACTCTTGTGACATGAGACTCGTCACTTAACTATTAGTATCCAATACTAATCCTTGGCAGCATCAAATATATCAATCATGCAATGTCTTAGTCCCATATGCATCATCTCAACCGAGAATAGATTTGGATGTATTCAAACCAAAACTCTGTCCTCATATCTATAACTCCTTGCAGATAGAGTACTAACATCATAATACATCACGGGATCTCATTTTACATTTTATATATATACAATATATATTAGCAACTATACATGCAAAATGATATAAGTCATTTTATTAATCGTAAACAAGTTTATAATTTGTTATAGAATTATATATACATGAGGATGATATCCTTGAACCATATGATACGATTGGTTTTAAGGCATATCTCCAACAAATATAAATACTATTTACATTAAGATGGTCTTCTGAACATTTTTCTCTCAAATCTAAATGCATTCAAACTTGTTTCATTATTAAAACAAAATATTAAGCTTACATAGTACTACATACATATTCTACACACCTTGTACTCCCATTTTGTAATATTCTCATTTGTTTGAAAAATATTTGAAGGTGTAATTTGTACTCTACACATTTTCTCATTTGTAAAAGAGTGAAAGAAGGGTTTTTTCACTTAGGAATTGAGTGATAGAGTGATTGAGAGAGAATCACTTAGAAGGTTGAAAGGAGTACCAAAGATCTCCTTGGTTGTAATTTAAGTCTTGGTGTTTTAAGACTTGTTGATAGTAAAATCTTCAAATGGAACTTGAATGAGTAGACGTAAGCGACGTTGAGCCGAACCACTATAAATCTAAGGTATTCAATCTCTTTTTCTTTATTCTCCTTACTTTTATAAGTTCATATTTGATTTGATTGTGTTATAATTATGTGGTGAAATTAAAATAAAATTGAAAATTTACCAAAGTAAGCTTAAAAACCCAATTCACCCCTTCTTGGGTTGTATACTTGCATTTCACAATTGAATCTTAATAAAATTTCAATTAAGTCTCTAACGGTTTAATTTTATAAAGGACCTCTTAATTTATATTTTCTCTTTTGAGTCTTTATTTATTTTTGAATTTTACAATTTAACTCAATTTCGTATATATATTGAGCATTATTAAATTTTGTGCTCTCATTTCATTAATGTATTTTTTTGGTATTCTTATATTTATTATATTTCAATAACTATAGTTAGTAGTTGTGTTAGTAAAATATAAAACTTTCACTGCACAACAGTATTAAGTAGTCTCCTAACTGACCAAGTAGATTTCAAAAAAAATTTAGCTTTTTCAACTTTATTTTATTCTCTCATGGATGTTGGAGAGATGCCCTAAAATCAATCATATCATAGGGTTTGAGCTATATGTAATTTTTACATATTGATAGTTAATTGTGAATAATTAGTTATTTATGATTAACGAAATGACACTATTTACCGTTTATGGTAGTTGTTGCAATTATATAAATTTACAAAATGGGGTCCCAAGATATATTATATTTTAAAGACTCTATTTGTAAAAAGGTGTAGGTATGAGTAAAGAGTCTCTGATTAAATACATTTAAATATGTTTTCGATTGAAGTAATGTCATTAGAGATAATGACATTGCATGACTGGCATGTTCGGATGCTGCCAATAATTAGTATTAGATGCTCATGTGACAAAAGTATGAACATGGGTAATACGTTAGAGAACATGATTAAACGTAATGAATAATATGGGTGAATATTCGTAGTTAATAATTCATCACACAGTCGTACTAGTGAATTACTAATCCTTTAATCTAAGATATCACTGCTGCCTTCTACATTAAGGCACATCGTTCACTTGTGCATATCGCACTAGGCTAATCACGCCTAGTGAAAGAAGTTTGATGTCAATGTGTTCTTATTGTATAAGGATAGATGATGATCAATATGAAATTTGTTGGCTCAGATATTTGAACTTGTTGAGATCCTAGACAGAACTGTTATACGCGGGAATAAATATAATGACCCAAAATTTTTCTATAGTAATTACCTAAAGATATCGATGAGTAAAATGAAAATTTTTCAAAACTCAAAAAGATCAATATGCTAATTTATGACAAATAAAAGGGATTTAAGAGATTAATTATTAATTAGGGTAGTAAAATTAAAATTAAATTTTAATCAAGCCAAATACTTAAACCATCAAAGAAGGAAATTTTGGGTTAAATAAAAGAACTAAATAATGAGCCAATTCTTAAAGTTATGTAAATGGAAAGGGGTGAACTTAATAAAAATAAAAATAAATAATAATAATATTTTCAAGTCCATATAATTAAGGCCAAAATTAAGGCCAACCTACTGAAATAGTAAGCCCAATCCAAGCCCAAATGGTAGCCCAACTTTAGTTTCTTTACAATTCTAAAAAAATCAAGAATGGAAGATAGAAAGGGGGGATTATGAAAGAGAAAGAAGAGAAGCTTATCGGAAATTTTATGATGAAGTGGTACCATAAGTGACATAAATGGAAGGAGAAACAAGCTATGAGTGGGATTTCTTTGACCCATATGCTTAGGTGGTGAGTGGTTTATGTCGGAACTCTGAAAATATGAGCAAGGTAAGAAAACCTGACGATATTCCTAACTTACTATATGGGACGGAAGTACTGGTATGTGCGACAAGGATTGAGCATTTGTATAAGAGTGTTATGGGTCATGTGGAAAGTGAAGTTAGCGATGATCATGAGGTGAAAATGGAGGAGGAAAATGATACAAATGTGAGTTCAGATGAGAAGATGGTGATTAAAACACCCAAAACTGGAAAGGATTTGCTAAAAGCATTAGAAGAAATTGAGGGATTGTTTCGTACAACTTATGGAGCTAGTTTGGATGTTTCAAAGATAATGGAGGCCACCAGGCTTTAACAGTAAATTGGTTTGATAGGTATAAGGAGTGAGAAATAAGAAGCTTTATATCATTTTTCAGTACTAAATTGGCTAGTTCATATTCATACATATTTAGTTCTAATTCGATATGTTATTATTATCCGAATCTTGGAATTGTTTTAAGGATTCGACTTTTGTTTAATTGGAGTTGAAATTGGTTAGAACCATGGCATCTAAGGCATAAGTAGATTCTAGACCAAGATGCATGTATTCTTGGTGGTGGGACAACCATATTAGCCCGAAAAATTACAAATGGCTTCAAGAGAATTTTACAGGTACTGCATTGTTTTTTGAAGGTTTAATTTACATTTTTTGATATGGATGCCTACTTTAGATTCCTATGTGAGGAACTTATTCATATTTTGAGTTGTATCCCGTAACATATTGGATGCTCTACTTGCAATGGAGCATTTAAGTTTTCACACAACTTCATTGCACGTCCAAGTGAACATTTCTTAACTATGGCAGTGAATATTGTGTGTAGATGGTTGTATTTTATGCATAAAAAATGTGCAATCAAAGTTTCAATGATATAAGGAAAGGATAGCTAAGTTGTAGAGCTGAATTTGATTGACCGACATATATATCGGTTGCTAGAAATTCTAATCTAGGCTTGGTATTTTGTATATAAAATGAATTATAGACTTCTAATCAACAAACTATAAAATTTTAGAGAAACTAGATATAATTACAAGCAATATGGTCAAAATTTAGAAATTTTCATAAAACAACGCATCTCCAGTAGATTTTAGAAGAACTGCTTTATGTTGCATTTCAGTTGGCCAAAAATGTAGAGTAGTGGATAGAAAACCAAAATAGACTAAGGTTTCTAACCTCCAAATTTAGCATTATAAAATTCTATATAAACTAGACACATAAGGAAACAACATATCTGAAAATCATATCATTTCATTTAGGGATGAATTCCCAGCAAAGGTCGGAAGTCAATCACCTTGTTTCGACACTGCACACTGTCGCGTGTCTGTGCAATTTGTAGTAAATTTATCATAACTCAAACATTAGAAATCGGAATCAGAATCCATAAAAAGCTATAGAAATCAGACATAGCATAGTAAAAAATTAGATTTTTTTGTAAAGAAACGAATTCCCAAAAAAATCCACTGCCTTGTTACAAAATTTGGTTGGAACAATATTTGTTTAATTAAGTATAAGTTAGGATATTGAAGTTCAAATGAAACACTGTAAAACTCTTGTAAACTAGATTAATATGGGAAGAACATATTAAGAATTTGGCTTAAAATTCATTGTCAATTGATCTAAGCAAAAAGATGAAGTTACCCCTATCACAAATAGATGCTGCTTAGGGTAAGTATGATGGAAATTATGATATTCTAAACTAGGTAACGGAAGTTCAAACATTTGGACTTCTTACTGAGGATTATTGCTGAATATGATATTTGTTCGTTAATATAGAAAGTACATGAGATTATGAGTTTTAATTAGAGGACATGTATATATAGATAGTCGACCTAATCAACCATCAGCGATGTTGTAAGTTGGAAATGGTTAAGCTCAAACCGGTGAGTGGATTTTACCTGTTTTTATTCTTTTTACACTATATTATAAAACTTATTGTTTTATACTCTAAAAAATAGTTTTGTTGTTACTGATTGAGAACAAATGAATGAATTAAAAATGTTTTGGGAATTGATTTGAATTGCTAAGTTGTTTTATGGATCCAAGGTTTAAGAATATTTTATATAAATGAAAATTTACATGTTTGGGGTAAGGGTTAATTTTTAGAAAATATGTTTGGATATGATGAATTGCTTTGTGGATGAATGAGTTATGATAAACTATTTCTGTGTTGATATGAGATAAATATGATGATAGATGTTTTATGGTTTTTCATGATGTGAGTTTTTGGTGCATACATATTTCCACCCTTACCCGAGAAAGGCATAAAGAAAGAGGTTACTTATTTTTGCCCTTACCCGAGTATGGAGTAAGGGAGAGGTTACTTAATTCCACTCTTACCCAAGTATGGGGAAAGGGAGAGGTTACTTGTTTTCGCATTTATCATCTGATATAAGGTAAATAAAAGGTTATTGTTAGATGAGTTGATGTTTGGCACTGCACCACTTATTCAGGCCAACGCTAACTAGTGGGCTTAATATTTTTCTTTAGATATTGATGTAAAAGTAACTCATTAACGGGTCTTGAGATGTCAATCAGCAGTACTAGATGATGTCTCGGAGGATAGTTTCTTGACAAACCCAGAGATTTTTAATTAATCATCCACATATTTTATACATGAAATCTATATTATATTGATTTGTTTTTTTTTTTAAATGAATGATTTTAAATTACTATGAAATGTTGTACTTTAAATTTTATACTTTTTCTCCTCATTTATGATTTTTATTTCATTGTATCCACTCAATAATCCTTAGGACTCACCCTCTTCACCTTTTCAATTTTGTAGGTTGAACAATTAGTTAGAGAGAGGTGTTACAGTAAAAGGGAGACACCAATAGAGAAAATGATACGCACTATAGTTGTAGAACCTACTAAATTCAATATTATTTAAGTATATTCGATTTTGGTATTTGTTTAGTAATTGGATGCGTTAAGACTCGAAGGAAATTTTTTAGTAAATACATATATTAAGTCAGTACTTAAGTGTGTGTGTATATATATATATATATATATAGACCTAAGTTCATGATTTTATTTCTCTTTTATTTTCAAGATAATCATAAATAATTTCAAGGACTATATTGAAAAGATTTTGAAATTTAAGGGGTTGAAGTGCAAAATTATCATAATTTAGGAGAAAAGTGCAAATAAGAGAAATGTGGGGCCACTAATAAAATTATCATATTATTATATTATGGGTCAATGAAGTGTATTACTAAGTTAAGACCAAGATATTACTAAGTTAAATCAATATGGATATGTAAGCCTACATGCAAGTTTTTTGAAATTAAAACCTATTTTTAAGTATAAACTATCAAACCCAAGGGTACATATAGAAATAGCCTAATTTTTGTGTTTAAATCTCCAATTTTCTAGACCTTTCTACTCTTATTTACACAAATAAAAGAAGATAAAAAATTAAACTAAAGAAACGTGGAGGCCAAAGAGAAATTAAACAAAAGAGAGAAACAAAGTTTTTTTGTATTATGTTTATTCATTAAAGCTTTCTAGACTTTTCATCTTTTATGTGGACCAATCAGAGCAAAGTAAATTGAAATAAGAGAGACCAATGAGATAGCTAAGTGAAGAAGCATAAATGTGAGCCAACTGAGAAACAAAAGAAGAAAGCAAAAGCATAAGGAAAAGGAAGAAAGCAAACCGTAAGTTGGGAGGAAATAAAGGAAAACCGTATAAAGAAAAATGAGAAGAGGGCCTTGGCCGTGAGTTTTGGCTAGAGGAGGAGAGAGACGTGTAATCAAGAGATAGAAAAGAAGAAGAAAGTGCAGGAGAAAGAGGAAGGAAGAAAAGAGAAAGAGAGAAGAAGGTGAAGAAGCTTAGTGTTTAACAAAGTGGTAAGTGTAAATATATACATATACATGTTCATTTATCAATGATTTTATAAACTTGGTCATGTATTGCATTTAATCTATTTTGAAACTTGAAAAGAAAATGAAACTGTGAGTTGATTGAACAAGTATGATTGATGTAAATTATCTATACATGCATTTGTATGATGTATGATGTTGATGAAGTGAAAATGGTGTAAATTGATATGTGCTGATGTGAAAAATGTAGCTATGAGTAGAAATGATGTATGGCCATTTGGTGTAAATATTGTTGAGTAATGATAATGTTTTGATTGCTGAAAAATGAGAAAATTTAAGTGTGCTATGTGCTTTTTATGTACAAATTTTAGTGGTTAAATGGTGTTAAGAAATGAGAGGGTGAATTGACATGAAATAAGTATAAAGGCATGCATTATGATAAATTTTTGAGCATGAAAGGTGAGTGATGGTGAGGATTTCATACATGGCAGAACATAAATTGATTTGGGGCCTTAATTTGATGACATTAATGTATGACCAATTTAGATTTAAAAGTTATAAAGTATTGAAGTGGTGATAGGCAAGAAAAAGAGTAATAGAAGTGTAATTATAAAAACTGTCGGCAGTGCTCCAATGTGCAATATGGTAAAAACGCTCGCGAAACTAAGCAAAATATAAGCCGTTGTCACACCCCTTTTTCATACATTTAACCTCAAATATCATTCACTCATATAATATACAATGCATCACTTTTATTACACAAACCCTAAATAGTTCAATTTATATAAGTTTTTTTATATACAAGTCTATACACATTACTTAGCTAACCTACAATTACATATATCCAAAAACTTTAAATACGCCTAGTACCTTCGCTTGTTTACATGATCACTCTTATGTGCAATTATCTGAAAAATAAAATTTTTACAATAAAGAATGAGATATAATCTCAGTAAGCATATCATGCATGTTTTATAAGTCGATGCAGAACATAACATAAAAGTTTAAACAATCAAAGCATTTTCAAACTTTTCCAAACACATAAAATTGATTCATAATATAAACACATTCAAAATGACTTAGTCAGTTAGTGTTACCTGCACCTACGGTGACCCGAATTCAGAACGTAATTACGTGTTCTGCATATAGTGGCCATTTTCATATTCATATAACAGATATGTACACGATGCGTTAAACAGAATTCTTACTAGCTTGCAAATCTCGAATTTAACACAAGACCTGGCTAGGTTAGAATAACATACTAATGACTAAGTCATAACATAGATTTTATTCAAATATTTCATACGTCGACAACATTTCATAATTATTTTATAAATGCGATATCGACATAAACATTTAAATTCACAAACATTTCGCTAATCATTTCATAAAATCGCATTGGCGCACCAAACATTAAAATCACATTTTTCATCATAATACTGAATATCATAAAGTTTCAAAACATTAAAATGCACACATGATCTATTTACTTTTGTTCCCGCTCTTCCCGAGTATGTTCTTATATTAATGTTGCGTACCTAAAATAAATTAACATAATCTATTTCAATCACATATTGATACTCGTCGCTACATTCTTACGACATTTACATTTTTCGAACTCGACACTTTATGAATTCTTAACATAGACTTATTACCATATTCACGTCATTCTATCATTTTATACATATCTATACTTGTACATATATAACTTTCAGAAACATAAACATTTGGCAAAAAATTTTCGAATTCATCAAGGGTTGCTATTTTTTGTTAATTCATTTTCTGACAACACCTGCATTATCAAATTCTAAACACTCTCAATTATTACATACAAATTCAGCCTACTAAAATCACCAAGATTCAATTCCAATTCACAATTATGCCATTCTAAATCCACAAGTAACATCCACTCATCCACTTACACACACACACACACACACACACATATATATATACATTTATTATTACACTTCCTTTATTTTCTTCATCATTTAATTTTCTACCAATTAACACAATATCCATTTCCAATTTCCATACTTCAATTTAGCATTAACAATATTAATTTATCTATCTCTAATTCCCTACTACTATTTAATTCAATTCATGCTATAAATCATCATCTCTAGGCACACAAAGTCTGTTTTCAAAATACAATGTCCCATCCTCAATTATTGCAAACCCCCTTCTTCCACCTCTTAGTACTTCTTCGAAGACCTTTTTCAAGCATTGATTCGCTTTCTAAGCATCTTTAATTCTTTGGATCAATGTTGGTTGCACTGTCAAATGGGCCATATATGAGTTATTAGCCTTTCTTAGTACTTCAATTTGATTTTTATCAAGGTCTAACAAATTTTGTTTTTGAGTGGTTATAAGTGTGGCTAGCCGTCCCGAAGACTTCCAATTTAAGGCATCAACCACTACATTTACTTTTCCAAGATGATAATTAATTATACAATCATAGTCCTTTACTAATTCCAACCATCTGCTTTGCCTCAAGTTCAACTCTTTCTGAGGAAACAAATACTTCAAGCTTTTATGGTCTGTAAAAATTTGGCATATTTTCCCATACAAAAAATGCCTCCAAATTTTTAAGACATAAACCACTGCTGCTAATTTTAAATTATGAGTAGGGTAGTTTTGCCCTTGATCCTTAAGCTGCTTAGAAGCATAAGCTATAACCTTCCGATGTTGCATCAATACACAACCTAGACCTTTCCTCGAGGCATCACTATATATCACATATCCTCCACTACTAGATGGAATTGTCAAAATTGGTACCGTTACCAAACGATTCTTAAGCTCTTGAAAACTTCTTTCATATTCCTCACTCCATACAAATTTTGTATCTTTCCGAGTTAGCTTTTTCAAGGGTGAAACTAACCTAGCAAAACCTTTTACAAATCTCTGGTAATATCCTACTAAACCCAAGAAACTCCTTACTTCTGTGATCGTTGAGGGTCGCTTCTAATTAACTATTGTTTCAACTTTAGCTGATTCAATAGATATCCCATCCTTGTTCACCATATGCCTCAAAAACACCACTTGTTTTTGCCAGAATTCACATTTCTTATACTTAGCATACAACTTCTTTTCCCTAAGGGTTTGAAGCACTATCCTCAAGTATTCCTTATGGTCATCATTACTCTTTGAATACACCAATATATTATCAATAAATACAATCACAAATTGATCCAAGTGCGGCTGAAACACCTTATTCATTAAATCCATAAAGATGGCTGATGCATTTGTTAACCCAAAAGGCATCACTAAAAATTCATAATGTCTATACCAAGGACGGAAAGAAGTCTTTGACACATTCTTATTCTTAACTCTGATATGGTAATATCCTGACCTCAAATTAATTTTGGAAAATATACTCGCTCCTTACAACTAGTCAAACAAATCATCAATCCTAGGTAAATGATACTTATTTTTTATTGTGGCTTGATTCAATCTCCTATAATCAATACACAATCTTAGGGTGCCATCTTTCTTCTTAACAAACAACACTGAAACACCTCAAAGTGAAATGTTAGGGCGTACAAAACCCTTATCTAACAATTCTACAGTTGACTGTTTAATTCCTTTAATTCCATAAGTGTCATTCTATATGGTGCTATAGAAATAAGCGATTTATCTGGTGCTAACTCAATACCAAACTAAATCTCCCTTTTAGGAGATAACTCAGGCAAATCCTCTGGAAACACATCTTGAAATTCTGAGAGTATAGGAATATCCTCTACACACACCTCAGTCTCACCCCCCTTAACCACATAGGCTAAGAAACATTCACACCCTTTTTCTAATAACTTAGTGGCCTTAATTGCACTTATCAACCCTTGACTCACCATTAATCGTCTCCCCCCAAAACTGAATTCTGGTTGACCCAGAATGTTAAACACTACTTCCTTAATAAAATAATTTATTACTGTATGATAAGCGGCTAACCAATCCATTCATAGAATATCATAAAAATTACACATCTTAAGAGGAAATAAATCTACAATAAATTTTCGCTCCTCCATACTAATTTTATAAGCTTTGTAAACCCGTTGTATTATCACACTTTCACCCATAGGTGCGGCCGCAAACATCACATTCTTCAAAGATTCAGGAGTTTTATCAGAAAAATAACCAAATGCACACGACACAAAGGAATGGATAGCACCAAGATCAAACAATACTTTAGCTTCTTTATTAAAAAGAGTTAGTGTACTTGTTACTACTTTGTTTAACGCCTGTGCATTCTGCTTGGTGAGAGTATACACACGTCCCGGTACTTTCTACTTCTTGTTCTACTTTTTTACTCTACTATCTCTAATATCCACCTGTCTATTCGAACAGTCTTTGATTGTATGCCCTTGCTTCCGTAAACCAAAGCAAACTCCTAACACCCAATGGCAAATTTTAGAATAGAATTTCCCACAAGATTCATAAGTAGTATGCATCCTCTGTGCTACTTGCCTATTACTGCCCATATCTCTAAAGTTAACTCCTTTTGAAACAGATTTACCTCCACTACCTCGCTGAAATGGAGGTCTTTGTGTTCTGCCACTATTTCTGTAACATCCTCATTTCGAGGTGTTATCAGTAGGTGACAGGTCCGTCTTGTCACCCTAAACTTTACCAAATCCTGTTCACATGCATTCTTATACAAACTCACATTAATATCAATATATAGATATAATAGGGCATCATGCCGCTACAACTAATACCTATATACAAATATATATTCTCAAATACCTCATGTATCACAAAATACCACTAGCTGCTACACATGGCAGTTTAATTACATACTCTATCAACAACACATGATATACAACATGTGACATGCAAACACCTAAATGAAAACACATGGCAGTTTAATTTCATAACATAACGGTATTTAAGGATGTTACGGATTGCCGTCCCCTTAAACACCCAAATAAAAACACCAGTGCCTTGGGGTGTTATGTATCGCCATCCTCTTGTCACAACACAATCATCATACACAGATAATTCACAAGATGTAACATCAAAACCTTTTCATTTCGCATCATCACATCATAGGTTCATATATATATATATATATACACACATGTAGGTAACAATCGTCACTTGCTACTATTTTCCTATCAAAGACACAATAACCTCATTCTTTTTGGCACCATTTTGCACTTAACAAATCAGATATAATCAAATTCAAGCATAACTTCAGTAATGATCCTCTATACATACTTGCATCTATGTCCTATGCATAAACATGAGTAAATCATCACATATCACTACTATTGATTATCATATAACATAATTACTTTGGTGCAAATATACATACAAACACAAACCAACACCCACTTACTATAATAACTGCGGTATACTCGCACTTCGCGGCATCGGCGGGCGGACAGTCGGCCTGATGATCTACAATATATATTATTGTATTAAATTCATCCTTTATAACTAAACAAATACATAAATATGTTATGCATAAAACCTGACCATCCCCTCACAAGACTAAATTGAACTTGCCCACCTTGGTCACCAACATAATACATTCTACACCTTGACGAATTTCAAAGTTACAGTACGTTTAAACAGGTTAGGTAATTTATTCTAAGCTTCCTAAGACACATTCTATTACATGTCTAGTTTCTACCACTTCTTGCGGATTCATATTTTGAGTCCGAACGCCTAAGTTATAGACGTTTTTAGCCACCCTGCTCAGCATAATCGACTATGAATTGTCGGCAGAATGGCTCGGTTGTAACATTAAATTGTACTGACTCACTCAATCTCTTGACCTGATTTTTGGCTATGTCGTGTTCCTATGTGTCTAGTTTTCGTAACATTTTATGGTTTGTCAATCCAATGTCTAGAACTCTCGGAATCCCCATTTTATCATACCTTGAGTAGAAATTTCTACAGCCTACACTCATGCGTTTCGCTAACGATACACCCCGTTCGGCACTTCGCTCACCTGCCTTACCATAAATACGTCTTACAACACTCCTATATATCAATTTTATTAACTCAAATCATCGTTCGCTTGAACATACAACCGCGACCTACCAGCATCGCAAGTTTGTGTTCCTAATTTTCGGCAATATCTCACTACTTGCTTCAACACTTCGTAAGCTTATCGACCACATTTCGTACATTATATTTTCACAATATAATCACAATTTCACACAGCCACATGCTGCCCTAAATCAATTCATGTATGTTTCATCATTCATTCATCACAAATTGACTACCAAGACAACACAATTCACATGAATCATCAATTAAGCATATTTAACATCCATATTACCAATTCAACACATAAACACTTACCTTGACTATTGAAATTGCTTCTCCCTTTGCTGTTTTGGCCTTCCTTCCTTTTCCTCCTCTTAGTTCACTTGGTCTTCTCTTATTCCTTCAATTTTCGCTCAGCCATCATCCACTCTTTTATAATTTCAAACATAAACACTACCTCTTTCTCAGTTTCAACCTTTCCCACCAACAATTTGATCACAATTTATCCTAAAGTAGCCACCATTCTTCCCTCTTTCAATATGTTCTGCCTTCCCTCTCTTTACTCACCAAAACTCCAACCAGATTTTTCAATTTTTTATGCACAATTCTCAGCCACAACAGTTTCACAACATTAACATCACTTACTCACACACACAACAACAATTACATGACCCAAATTCCATTTCAGCATCAATTTCATTCATACTTGCCTTTTATCCTCACTTCCTTCTCATTCAATCCCTTCTTGAAGCTTTAATTGTCCTCTTACTCTCAGTTTCATGCTCCATAGCTCAATATTATGTTATTTCTTCCCTTAATTCACCTTTGATCACAATTAATTTCAAATTAGCTAACTAATACTACACAAGCATGGCCTCCTCTTAAATACCCTTCAACTTCTCTCACAATTTTTGCTCTCAATTTCAATCTCTTTGGTTACTTACGGGTTTTGCAAGAATGAAACAAGTCAATGTAATGTTATACATATATATAGTAATAGGTTATACTTGGGTACATATATTCATATAATACAAGGCATTATATATTTATATATTACATATATTTACGTAGGTACTTATACTCATATGATACCAATGCATTATATATATATGTTACATGTATTTACTTAGGTACTTATACTCATACCTTATATATATAAGTTTTGGCATTAGCTTAACTATTATTCATATATGCCATATAACACTACACATATACATATATGTATTATTATTAATTTAAGTATCATATATATATATATTAATACATACGATAAATATACACTATTTATATATATATTATTTCACAATTAATAATGTTACTCATATCTACCACTTCCATATGCTTGGATTATGTATTCTTATTTTGTCTAAATATGCAATCATGACAATTTCCCCCTTATTTCACATCTCTTCTCTTCTTGATGAACTGTTCCCGAGCATTTTAAGACTTTGTCAAATTCCTTTATGCAATAATTGCTCGGTCTACCAAATCCGCATACACATTCAGTTTTAGGATGGACAACCGTTACTTGATTGCTAGACGCAACCCTTCGAGGAAACGCCTACATTTACTTTGCTCATTTGCAGCTAAGGCCGTAGCAAATTGAGACAGTTGTAAATTCCGCCTCGTATTTCATCATCAATTTATCTCCCCTGCACTAGTCTTAGGAAATCCGCCTCCATATTATCTCTGACCCGTTATGGGAAATACTTCTCCAAGAAAGCTTTCTCAAACAATTCCCTTGTAATGGTCTCCCTTCCAATCGAGTTCTCAGCAGTCTAGCTTTGGACTCCCACCAATGATTTGTTTTTCCTTATAATACAAATGAAGCAAGCACTACTTTTTACTCCTTATTACAACCGAGAGTTGTAAATACTTACTCTATTTGCTTAATCCATGCTTCCGCTACCGTTGGATTTACGCTCCCTCTAAATATCGGCGAATCCAACTTC
Organism: Cedrela odorata; assembly: GCA_035584115.1. Taxonomy (NCBI): domain Eukaryota; kingdom Viridiplantae; phylum Streptophyta; class Magnoliopsida; order Sapindales; family Meliaceae; genus Cedrela; species Cedrela odorata. Next base: position 3,775 of record JAXCLQ010016233.1, on the reverse strand, counting down.
TTAAATTGCTCCAAAGTTACTACCTTATTACTATGGCCCTTGCTATTAGGTCGATTCCCACTCCCTTCACTTCTTAGGACACTACTGCCTCAAGCAATACCCTAAATCAATTTATTTTGTTATTCCATCATCCTTATCATCATGTTAATGATAGGATTCTCATCTCTAGCATCCCTTGCTGACTCCCCTGCTCTATTAACATTTCGAAGAGCCCTTGAACTAGATGCATTAGCTTTTGATTTTTCTCTACGAGACATTCTCCTATGTTGAAATAACTATATTAGAGATATATAGGTCATTAATTTTTAAGGAATACAACCACACATTAGAATCTTCCTTATTAATCTACACCTCGTTAAAGTATAACATAATCTAACAATTCCTCAATGCAAAGTTAAAGTACAATAACATGTTATATATCATTATATTGTAATATAACAAGATCATTATTACATTAACTACAAAAATTTACAATCTTTTTAAAAAGGCTACATAAATATACAACAAAAATAACAACCTACATAACTAAAGTCATAACTACAAAAAGATTAAAGTACGTATACATATCTACCTATAAAACATCCTAGTAAAGTTAGGCCCAACACTCTACTAGTCATTCGGATCCCTCACTATGTTTGGCGATTCAAAAGACTTTTCTACCATAGAAAGAAAAGGTGTCAATGTTATCGGTCTTCTCCTATTACTCTCACCTCTTAAGCTTCTATTCACCCTTCTTGCCTAACTTTTGAGATTCTAAAAATATTATTATACCTCCTTATCCAATGTATACGCCAGACCACAAATTTATTCTTATTCACTCCCTTACCATAAACTCTTAAGCCCTTAAGTGCATCGTTCTTAACTTCCTCAGAAACTCCCAGACCTGAATTAGTGTCCGAAAACCACATGTTTCTTCTCCGATACTCTCTATGATAACTAGCACTCACTCTAGCTCTATTCCTGTTTGCCCAAAGTTTCCTCAAGTCTTTTACAAGAACACCTCTTAAAGCACATTGTTCTCTTTTATCAACACACGTCCATAGGTCATACTTAGTTCTAACCATCTACATCCAAAATGAAACAAGTTTAGATCTCACAAAATATTCGCAATTATACTCAATTAAACAATAATTGTCAAATATATATTATTATATTACTATTACATATATACATATATAAATTTTATGTATATTTTTCCTATACTTCCTAATTAACCTTAAGTCTATAGAATCCTAACCTAGGTTCTGATAACACTAACTGTCACACCCCTTTTTTTTATACATTTAACCTCAAATATTACTTACACATATAATATACAATACATCACTTTTATTACACAAACCCTACATAGTTCAATTTACATAAGTTCTTATACATATAAGTCTATACACATTACTTAGCTAATCTACAATTACATATATCCAAAAATTTCAAATGCGCCTAGTACCCTCACTTGCATACTTAGTCACCCTTATGTGCTATTATCTGAAAAATAAAATTTTTACAATAAAAAGTGAGATATAATCTCAGTAAGCATATCATGCATGTTTTTATAAGTCGATATAGAACATAACATAAAAGTTTAAACAATCAAAGCATTTTAAAACTTTTCCAAACATATAGAATTGATTCATAATATAAACACATTCAAAACGGTTTAGTTAGTTAGTGTCACCTATATTCACGGTGATCTGATTTCAGAATGTAATTACATATTCCGTATATAGCGGTCATTTTTATATTCATATAACAGAAATGCATACAACGCGTTAAATAGAATTCTTACTAGCTTGCAAACCTCACATTTAACACGAGACCCAACTAAGTCAGAATAACATACTAATGACTAAGCCATAACATGTATTTTATTCAAATATTTCACACATCGATAACATTTCATAATTATTTTGTAAATGTGATATTAGCGTAAACATTCAAATTCACAAATATTTTACTAATCATTTCATAAAATCGCATTGGCATACCAAATATTAAAATCACATTTTTCATTATAATACCGAATATTGCAAAGTTTCAAAACATTAAAATGCATGCATGATCTACTTACTTTTGTTCCCACTCTTTCCGAGTATGTTCTTATATTAATGTTGCGTACCTAAAATAAATTAACACAATTTATTTCAGTCAGACATTTACACTCGTCGCTATATTCCTACGATATTCACATTTTCTAAACTCGACACTTTAGAATTCCTAACATAGACTTATTACCATATTCACGCTATTCTATTATTTTATACATATCTATACTTGTACATATATAACTTTTAGAAACACATACGTTTGGCGAAAAATTTTCGAATTCATCAAGTATTGCTATTTTCCGTCAATTCATTTTTTGACAACATCTGTATTATCAAATTCTAAACACTCCTAATTATTACATACAAAGTCGGCCTACTAAAATTACCGAGATTTAATTCCAATTCACAATTATGCCATTCCAAATCCACAAGTAACATCCACTTACATATACACACACATATACATATATAAATATATACATTTATTATTACACTTCTGTTCTTTTCGTCATCATTTAATTTTCCACTAATTAACATAATATCCATTTCCAATTTTCATACTTCAATTTAACATTAACAATATTAATTTATCTATCTCTAATTCCCTACTACTATTTAATTAAATTCATACTACACCAAAATACTACAATTCTAATTAAAAGAACTCTAATTTCCTACTGCAATTAATTCAATTCACTAAGCATGCTACATCAAAATAATACTAATTTCCTATTACAATCTAACATTAACAATATAACTTCCACTATTATAACCACCAATTTACACAATTACAATAATATGATAATAACAATATTTATTTTAAATACATATAGAACATTATTCATATCTAACTCCCTAAATTACAACCTAAACTAATAATATAAATTCTAATAATAGATTTTCTAACAATATTCTAAGTTTAGCAAACATAAAATCATAATATTTTATATCAATTAATATTTGAAAACTCAACAAGTGACTAAAATTCCTTTCTCTTTTCATTTCTTTTTCTTCCTTCCCATTTTCTTCACTTCTTTAATTGCCTTCTCTTCTCTCACGTAAAGGCCTTCTTTCATTTCAATTTTGAAATGTTAAAAGCTAACATTTTAATTTGTCAACACATGGAGGTCTAGGATCCATTCAATTAATCCAATGCATCACATTTAGCCATCACATTATCCACTAACTAATATCAAATATTAATTAATTTAATTAATAAAAACACATGGATAGCTTAGATTACTTTAATCAAATCTAATTGATCTCATTTTTCCACCTAATTTTCATAAATTATTAACTAATTATAATTACTTAAATGTTGGAGATATGCCTTAGAAATCGATTCTGTGAGTTGATTTCTGCATGGCCATGTGATGGTCATGGCTCCATTGCGGCAGTCACGCACCTAGAAACGATTCCGTGAGTTGCATTTCCACTGCTCACAGGGAACAGAGCATGCTTAGGCTCATTGTTCTATTCATTAAACACATGGATGGTTAAGGTTAATTCCACTAATCCAAGGGACCACATTAGCCACCTCATTTTTTACTAACATTGTAACATCTGTAATTTACGTCCGACACTGTATAAGCCTAGCTTTGTAAGTTTGGAAATGTGGTGGACTTGAAATGAGAATTTTATGGTTAACAAGGCTATTTTTGGAATTTTAAAATTTATGAATTTAAAATAAAATCTAAGTTGGGCTAAGAATACATATATATGTATATATG
>JAXCLQ010016222.1:13556-31451 GCA_035584115.1 Cedrela odorata | reverse complement strand
TTTCCCAAGACACTGCTGATTTCCTTTCTGGTTCGTTGTAGTAAGGTTTCTCATTAAGAATTAGTCCCTGGAGTGAAACCAAAACCTGAAGAATTGTGGACGTTTGAGGCTTCCACTTCTCATTTTCTTTTCCAGGCGAAATGTTCAACAGGCTCAAACAAACATAACCTCTTGCATACAGGTTGGGATTCAGACGAAGGCCATGTGATCGGAAGTCACAAATGGAGGATTAATGGGATAATCAGAAGGGAATGCAATGTCGAAGAAGAATAATCCATCTTGGTAGGGAGCTCCTTGAGCACCAATGATCACAGCTCGGAGAAGATCAATTCTTTGTTCATAGTCTCTCACAAAGATCAATTCAGGAAAATCCTTCCCAAGAATTTTCCACTCTTTCATGGTTCTCTTGCATACTTCACTCCCAGGATTTGTGAAGCAGTGCTTCTTGTTTCCATTCACCTTGTAATGATGACTACTCGTCTGAGACTCTTAGTAGTCAGTCAGTACATCAAATTGTCTGAACATATCCTCTTCAATTGCACTGTTTTATTGTTATTGTATTATCTCTCGGTATTTGATACGGAAATTCGTATACAAACGGACAACAAACCATATTCTATTATCTCTGGGTATTTAATATGACAATTCGTATACAAACGGACGACAAAGCATCCACATATCCATCAAGTGAACAATATCATTTCGTTTCTGATAGCATGCCAAAAGCCCTATATGATTGCAAGCTCTCAGTATAGTTTATGCATGCCAGAGAAAATGCCCACACAAGTAGTATAATTCTGGAAACCACGAAATCGAATAATGTTGAATGATCACTTTCAGATACATGGGCGCTTCATTTCATTATCATATTAAATTACCTCCTGGTCTATAATTTTTTAAGTTTTAATGTAACAACTTTCCTCTCCTACTTAGCATGACCCTCTTATTATTGCTAACTTCGAATGAAAGTTTATCAATGTTGGCTGTATTACAACCCAACCGGCTTATATGTTGGAATGTTCGAAGTCTGAATCAATCAACACATGTATACTAAAAGATCAGAAGACTGGAAAAATTTAAAATAAGAAAAAAAACCCAGATCACTGTACATGTTTAAACTTGCCTACCAATTTAATCAAAACAAGAAATTAGCTGCTTTCCTTCTCTTCTATCTATATACTCTAGCTTTGTGAAACCTGCTTAACTTCAGTTTTCCAATAACTGCGTGAAAGATACTAGATTTCTTCTTTTATTATCCAATTCGACAACCCTCTCCAGATTCTGCAATTAGTTCTCTTATGGGTATTAATGATACTGTATTATCGGATTTGAGAACACTATCCAGGTTCGGCAAAGAAACTCCATTTTTGGTGAAGGCCGTGAAAAGATCGGGATAAAGTTTGTCCATTGACTTCTTGAATGAGCTTGATACTCTAATTTTGTCACTAGAAGATGATTCGTTGTCAGAAAAGCAACCAACTGTCGCACAGTTCTCTCTATAATCCTTGCAAGCTCTTAATATAGCATATGCACGGAAACGAAAATGTGCAGCAACAAAAGCCTCAAAATTCTTGGGCGGATTCCGAAGCAAGAACAGCATTGTTTTGCAGGAAAATAAGAAAACGTTTTCGTTATAATTCCTCCAGGATCCCCAGGGAAAACGTACAGGTTCATTGTAGTAAGGTTTATCGTTAAGAACTAGTCCCTGGAGTGAAACCAAAACCTGAAGAATTGTGGAATTTTCAGATTTCCACCTCTCATCTTTTTTGCCAGGCCAAGTGTTCAACAGGCTCAAGCAAACATAACCAGTTTCGTACAGGTTCGGATTCAGACGAAGGCCATGTGATCGATAAGTCACCAATGGAGGATTACTGGGATAATCAGAAGGGAATGCAATGTCAAAGAAGAATAAGCCATCGTGGTAGGGAGTTCCTTTAGCACCAATGATCACAGCACGGAGCAAATCAATCCTTTGTTCATAGACCCTTACAAAGATTGCTTCAGGAAGATCCTTCTCAAGGATTTTCCACTCTTTCATGATTCTCTTGTATACATTACCCCCAGGATTTGTGAAGCAATCTTTTTTATTTTCATTCTTCTTGTACTGATGGTCTGAGTAGTCAGCCACTACATCAAATTGTCTGAACTTCTCTTCTTCGATTGTGCAGTTTTTCTGTATCCCTGAATTTAATTAAAGAATAAAACATTAGAGACTATGTAGAGAGACACAATCAAATTAAGAATATTTAGAATCATCAAATCTTGGTGATGAAGGCTGAAACCATCATTGAGCTATTTCATTACTTTCAGATATTATATAAGAAAACTAAGAATTTTCCAACAAATCTCACAAAAAAAAAATTCCCAAACAAATAAAATAAATAAATAATAAAGTGGAGGAAAAAGAATGCCCTAAGTTTTCTTTATTTCCCCCATAGAAAAGAAATTAAAGCAATTCTTCTGTGAATCAAAACTGACTAAACTCTACAAGTATGTAAAATTAAGTGCTTGGTAGCAAGCTAGTTAGGCAGATCACTGTAAAGTTTCATTGGAAAATAAGAAAAGAACCTGAAGCCATCGTTGTTCTACAGTTATGCTCTGCCTTCTCTCTGGTAACAAGCCAGACCTGTGTTTTGCGACGGCTTTCACAAAGCAGATATGCGGAGAAAGGTGTAGGGTTATATATAGATACATAAAAGTCAAAATCATAAAGGAATTCCCACTCTGTTCAGGAAATCAAAACGACGCTCTAATTATTATTGAAAATAACTTATAGACTCCCAAGTAAACTGCACCTTTACCATAAATTACAGTTACGTATGAGCTAATCAATAATATACACAGAGGGAAAATGTGCATTACACCGAAAATATATAATATTTATACCCGAAAGTATTCAAAACTTTCCAGACTCTCTCATATTATGACTTGCATATGATATTTGTTTATGTTGAATTTTGTAAAAATTTGTGGGTAAGAGTATCGTGTCACAAAGTCGTAGTATTTTTGTTTAATTAGTGAATGACATGTAGTATGATGTATTTATTTAATATATAATTTCTTTTTGACCTTTTCACTTTTGGGTTCTCTTCCCACGGTCGATTTGCTTACATTCCAAACTATATTTATTCTATTATTATTATATCTCGGTATTTATTTGATATGACGATTCATATTAAAGCAGACGACAAGGCGCCACTCAGGCAGTAGCCTGGTGGTGGAACTCATGCCCTACCATATTCCACACCGTGTGGTGTAGACTAGTGTTAGGAACGATTTTTCCGTGCCGCCTTAAACGCATAACTTAGTCCATGAACTTGAGAAAAAGCTTTAAGGGTGACACAAGGCATAGCTTATCCTTCAATTGAGCAATATCATTTGCTACTAGTATAGTCGATTTATTATCATCTACATACTTCGTATTACCTTCTTATTATTGAAGAAGTTGGCGTCGGGAACAGTGAGATCTTATGTTGAATCAATGTATATATTAGGAGACTGAAAAATTTTAAAATAATAATAATAAAATAGAAAATTCAACAATGCGCATGTCAAATTGCCAACCAATTTAGTCAAAAAACAAGAAATTAGCTACTTTCCTTCTCTTCTATGTGTAAAATCTAGTCTTGTGAAACCTGCTTAACTTCATATTCCCAATAACTCTGTGAAAGATACTAGATTTCTTCTTCTGTTATCCAATTCGACAACCCTCTCCAGATTTTGCGGCGTCTTTTTCTTTCTTGGGTATTAATAATACCGTATCATCCGATTTGAGTACACTCTCCAGGTTCTGCAAAGAAGCTCCATTTTTGGTGAAGGCCGCGAAAAGATCTGGGTAAAGTTTTTCTTTTGACTTCTTGAATGAGCTTGATACTTCAGTTTTCTCATTAGAAGATGATCCGTTATCAGTAAAGAAACCAATTCTCACACAGCCATCTCTGTAATCCTTGCAAGCTCTTAATATGGCATATGCACGTTCACTGCAAGTTAGCTTTGCCAAAAACAAGGTGAGAACAGCATTGTTTTGCAGGACAATTCGAAAACACTTTCCCAAGACAGTGCTGGTTTCCTTACTGGCTCGTTGTAGTAAGGTTTCTCATTAAGAACTAGTCCCTGGAGTGAAACCAAAACCTGAAGAATAGTGGACTTGTCAGGTTTCCACCTTTCATTTTCTTTGCTAGGCAAGTGTTCAACAGGGTCAATCAAACAGAACCTCTTGCATAAAGGTTGGGATTCTGACGAAGGCCATGTGATCGTAAGTCACAAATGGAGGATTACTGGGATCATCAGAACGGAATATAATGACCAAGAAGAATAATCCATCGTGGTAGGGAGGTCCTTTAGCACCAATGATCACAGCTCGGAGAAGATCAATTCTTTGTTCATAGACTCTCACAAAGATTAATTCAGGAAGATCATTCTCAAGAATTTTCCACTCTTTCATCATTCTCTTGTGTACATCACTCCCAGGATTTGCGAAGCAATCCTTATTATTTCCATTCGCTTTGTAATGAAGTTCTGAGTAGTCGGTCACTACATCAAATTGTCTGAACTTCTCATCTTCGATTGTGCTGTTTTTCTGCAGCCCTGAATTTAACATTTTAGAATATATTGAGAAACAAATTCAATGTTATGTCCTGGCCCAATTGTCTGCTTTGGACACAACGGCCCAAACTTTAGTCAGCACCACAAGGTTAAGCCCATTCTTTAGAGCTCAACATTTTCGTTGATACATTTTTTGTTGGGTGAGCTGACTCTAATATAGTGATATAGATTAGACATTTTTGGTGTCAAGAACAAAGCCTACCTCACTGAACTTTCCAGAACGGAAAATATCATTCTAGTTGTCAGGTTAATCAAGATATTTAGAATCATCAAATCTTGATGACCAGCCTATGTTTTTGTGAGTTACTTCACTACTCGGAAAAAAAAAAGAGAAAACTAAGAATCCTCCATCAAATCTCACCAATTCTTTTTCCCTAAAAAAAAAAGTAGGAGGAAGGAGGCCCTGAATGTTCTTTATTTCCCCAAAGAAATAGAACTAAAGCAATTTTTTTGTGAACCAAAACTGAGTAAACTCTTTAAGTAAGTAAATTAAGTTCTTGGTAGCAAGCTAGTTATGCAGATCACTGTCTAACACCAGATAAAATTTTCTGTATAACGGTAACAAACAAGTGAAGTTTGATGTAAAATAAGAAAGACCCTGAAGCCATCGCTGTTCTCCAGAATATGCTCTGCCTCTTCTCCTGTAAGAAGTCTATTTCGCGAGAGCTTACACAAAACATAGTTATAGGGTTTTATGTGTGCATTTCTTGTTCTCTAAAAGTCATAATCGTCAAGGAATTCCACTCTGTTGAGGAAATTAAAACAATTTATGTAGTACACGTTAATCAATAATGTACACTTACATTACAAACACTTGAAGGGAAAAGGTGCATTATACCCAAAAGTATTCAAAACTCTACGGACTCTCTCATATTATGTCTTGCATATGATAGTTGTTTTGTTGAATTTTGTAAAGATTTGTGGGTAAGAGTATGATCACGTCACAGAGTTGATGTAGTGTTTCCGATTTTATTAGAGAATGACATATGGCGCCAGTTTTGCATTTTCTGCAATGTGTATTACATGTTCTGTGGACACAAATCGATTTGCTTATATTCCAAACTATATTCTATTATCTCTCGGTATTTCATACGACAACCCTTATAAAGGACGGGTTCACGAATCCATCAATTAGACTGTATTGTTTGGGTCCTGATAGGAAGCAAAGAAGTCAGGCATGGCAGCCAAAAACCCTGAAAAATAAAGGGTCAAAATTGGGCAACCAAGAGTTTATTCATTGCAATCAATATATACTAAAAAATCAGCAGAGAGAAAAAAAAATTGAACAGAATAAAAAACAAAAGGAAAACCCAGAATACAAAACAATATGCACGGGTAAACTGTGTTAAAACTGGGATCCTTCTTCTTGTCAACATTGCTCACCAATTTAATCAAAAAAGAAGTAATTTGCTGCTTCACTTCTCATGTATCTGAATAGTCTAGCCTTGTCCTGAGATACAGTATTTCTTCTTTTTTTAGGTTGTATCCAGTTCGAGAACACACTCCAGATTCTGGAATGAGGTCCTTTTGGGGTATTATCCTGTATGGGAACACTCAATCAGGATAAAGTTTGTCCATTGACCTCTTGAATGAGATTTATACATTAATTTTCTCATCACAGCAAGGCACGTTATCAGAAAAGAAACCAGCTGTCACACAACCATCACTGTAATCTTTGCAAGCTCTTAATGTGCCATATGCAAGGGAATGGAAATGTGGAGCAACAAAAGACTTAAAATTCTTAGGCGGATTTTGAAGCAAGAACAGAATTGTTTTGCAGGACAATGTGAAGATATTTTTGTTCTAAATCTTCCAGGATCCTCCTAGTAATCGTAGAGGCTCGTTGTAGCAAGGTTTGTCGTTAAGAACTAGTCCCTGGCGTGACACCAAAACCTGAAGAATAGTTGACTTACAGGGTTTCCACTTCTCGTTTTCTTTGCCAGGCCAAGTGTTCAACAAGCTCGAACAAACGTAACCACTTTCATACAGGTTCGGATCCAGACGAAATCCATGTGATCAGAAATTAACCATTGGAGGATTACTGGGATAATCAGAAGGGAATACAACATCGAAGAAGAACAAACCGTTGTGGTAGGGAGTTCCTTGAGCACCAATGATCACAGCTCGGAGCAGATCAATTCTTTGTTCATGGACTCTTACAAAGATTGATTCAGGAAGATACTTCTCAAGAATTTTCCACTCTTTCACGATTCTATTGTGTAAATTACTCTTATGATTGGTGAAGCAATATTTGTTCTTGCCACTCTTAATATTCTTAATGTAATGATAGTCTTGAGTAGTCATTGCTGTTCTCCAGAATATGCTCTGCTTTCTTACTGTATGTACCAAAGTTGTCCTCTATTTTGCTAGAGCTTCACAAAACACGACTAGAGAGAGAAAAACAAAGTATTTATAGATATGCTGATTCTTCTGTAGGAGTCTGGAGTCTTAATCGTGACTGACTTCCCATTGTTAAGGAAATTAAAAACAGTTTGCCATATTTTGTGATGATTTGTTAAAGACAGTTTACCAAGAGTTTATTCTTTTCAATCTTCCCACTTTTTCGGCACCCAAATGCAATTTATTTTATTTTCACAATAGAGATACAACATAGAATGTCTTGATTGTTGAATTTACAACTTAGAAGAACGTTTCTTTGAACCCCGACCGGCTATGAACTCCTGCATTTTCTTGAACAGCTCCTTGGTCATTCCATTGTAATAGTCGTGAGCCCTCTCCTGAAATTATGTAAGAAAAAGAATTCAGATCATGCCATAATGCAAAAATGTCAAGTTGCGGGTAAAAGTAATTTACAGAACACATAAAATAACATTGGATCTGCCTGAGGAAGTTAAAGGTGCTGATGTTCTTGTCAACATGAGGTATATCACATCAAACCAAGCAATGATCCTTACCAGCTCTAAAGCTACTAGGTAAAAACTTCAATCATACTTTTTCAATGATTTGATCTATTGCAATTCTGATTTCACCTAACAATTTGATAAAGCTGAACCAATGCATTGATGCTTTTGAGACACAACCCTTCATAGGCTTAGATGGTTACAAGAAATGTATGAGCATTATACGATGCATTATTCCTAAATGGAAGTAATTGGACCATCGCTTCCAGTACTAATAAAATAAGCCTCTGACTATGATAAAATGTTTAAGATCAGTAATTCGAGTAAACATGTAAGATATTCAAATAATTATTCAACAGTAAATAATGAAATTATCCTCCTCTTTTCCTGAAAAGAGTAATATCAGCATTGTTTAAGGGGTCTACATATGGGAATAACAAGCAGTAGGAATAGGAGCCCAAGTCAAAAGCATACATCACACCAAACTTCATATAGGTAATAATGAGAAAATAACTACCTTTTCTAGTGCAAGAGCATGACCCAAGCAGAGCTTCAGACCGTCATTTATGACAGACTTGTACCTCAACACCATGTCTTGATTATTTTTTATTATGGCTTCTGCAACTTTTCGGGCCTTCTTCATCAATTCACCTTCTTCAACAGCATGGTTCACCAAACCCCACCTCTCACCCTGCTCAGCAGTTACAGGCATTGCTGCCATAGATACTTCGCGAGCTCTATTGGATCCAATAATGCGTGCAAGCTTCTGAGAATGACCCCATGAAGGAAATATCCCAAACCTGAAAGAATTATCTGCAAATGCAAGTTTGTTACAACATACAATAATCACACACACAAAAAAAAGATTTCCAGAAAACAGAATTTCAAACATCTTGAACCTCAAGCAAATGGGCTTATTAGTTAGACTATTTTGCCAATGCCCTAAGCATCAACAAGTAGTCAAGTAGATGAAAAGTATCTTAAAGTGCTTCCTAAAAAAAACTTCTAGCATTTTTATTCTCAAAAGTTTTCTTTAGAAAAACACCTACAATGCGTACTCAATGTTTTTGTTTATTTCATACGAAGACAACAAAATAGACCCCAAACAGAAAAATTTTAACTACTTGAAAGTGCTTTTGGCATCACTAAAAGCACTTCGAAACACAACATAATATAAGTTACAACCCACAAGAATTGACCCATCTTCATGCACTGTAAATTATTCTAAAAATCAACAAGAAAAAGAACTACGTATATTCACAAAATAAAATTTCCCACATTCAATAGAATAACACGAGATCAATTATAAAAGAACACCAACCTAGCATGAGTGTCAATAAATTTAGCTCCCTTAGCAGCAACCAAATCACTAGCCAGCGCAATTTGCAACCCGGCGGTTGCCGCAAACCCGGAAATTGCCCCGATTATCGGCTTTCTGCACCGCTCCATTTGCGCAACCGTGTCGAACTCAATATCCTTAACATCTCCCTGGAACACGTCCTCTGCCGCAGTCAAATCCACGCCCGAACAGAACGACCGACCCAAACCCGACCATATAATGACCCGGACAGAATCATCCTTATCCAAAGATTTAAATGCGTGCGCCATGTCCGTCATCATTAACTTGGCCAACGAGGTCCACGATTTCATACGGTTAATTGTGACGTAAGCGATCCTGTTCGGGTCCCGGGTTACAAGGATCAGATTTCCGGGTTCAATCGGGCCATGGGTGAAAGATTATTTTTTTCAGAAAAAAATTGCAAAGAATTTCCTTTCTTTTTAGATGACTTTGATTTTCGATCGAGTGCGGTGGCGGTGTCGTTTTGTTGAACATTTTTGAGTATTGATTACTGAAGTGCGTGCCCAATACCGAGGGGCTCTGTTATTTATTTTCTTGTGAACATGCTCCTCTGCCAGAATTTTATCGAACAACAGATGATTTCTGGTTGAATGATGTCCCGAATCAATGCCAGTAATTAATATGAGCAGCATCACCAATTAAAAATGCTCATACGGCTCATGCTACAATACAGTTTCATTGTCCAACTCTTGTACTGTAATCTTTAACTCTTCTGTAAATAATGGAAGACTATCATTTCTACGAATAACAGTTACTAATATTCATCTATCTTCTCTAAATTATGTTGTAGAATCTTCCTAGCAGAATTTTACTTGCAATTTCTTTTCCAGGGAATTTTATTAATCAATAAATCAAACTCCAACGAGTTGTCGAATGTTGATTGGTGAAATGTCGTTAGAATCACCATCCAGGAGTCTCTTTGTTATGATAATATTAGCAGAATCAGATGGATGGTATGGATCCCAGAACAAGTATTTGGATCTGTCATTGCAAACTTTTGATGAAGGACCACAGGGAATTAGACCGCCGAATCGCCCGGCAGCATAGCAACATGAGGAATTTGTGTTCTCAAAACCTGTAAAACATGGAAAGTTTCTTCATTTAAGAAGAATAAATCATGCAAATATTCAGACTATTCGTTCACTTTCCAGAACACTCACCATATGATTGGTAATTTTCCAGGATGTTTTCTACTATGGCATAAACATCGGCATACACAAATTTGGATTTCTGTAGAGATGTGCTAAGTTCTGCAATGAGGCTTTTCAATTCTGTGTTGTATAACTGAGCCAGCTGATTAGGAAAACTGGCACAACTTTCACCTGCTTCAGGATTTAAGTCTCTCTGATACGGGATACATCCGATTGGACCAACATTTGCTATTAAAATTTTTCTAGCACCCAAATTGTAGAGTCTCTGAAAAGATTATTCATCAGATTTCAACTGAACGGATGAAATGGAAATTAAAGTTTTAAGCTTTAACCAATGAGGGAATTTACAGTGAGTTGTAGCCGAAATCTTGAAATCATGGTGGCAACAAATAATTCTGGGGAAACCAATTTCTGCTCGGCAGCGGAGAGGACTGGCAACAAGTAATTGTTGATGAAATCATTGGAGCCCATGGTAACAGAAAAGAGAGCATTTTGTAACAGCTCTAAAGCTGCAGCCTCACCAATGCTTGAGATTATGTCCTGCCTGGTATTTGCAAAATTATCTAACTGTGCATCCATGTTGATTCGTCCACCCTACGAATTTACAGATCACATTATTTATTGCTGTAAAAAGTATGCAAAACTAAAACATTAAATACACTTTGTGCATTTTCAGGTCATTACTCCAATCCTGATTTCAGTACTGAATGAATTATTATATTTCAAGAATTGAGGAGACAATCAATTATGCGCTGCAGCAAGCTCTATGCAGTCTGCACAAGCTTAGCAACAACATAAACATTAAGTTGATTAGAAAGCCAGATAACCTTCTTCACTAAAAAGAAAAAATCTGACATGAGTGGGATTCAAATCCAAAACCTAATGTATCAGTTGAATCGACTGACACTTGCAACAATTTTCTCATTAATTCTGAGAGAAATTACGAAGTTCGTGAAACAAGCTTAATGGAAAAGAATACTTACGAAGATTTTTCCAGTTCCATTAAGAATTCCACCTCCACCTGAAGCATAGTTAACACCCTGAAGAATCAGTGTTCCAGTTGTAGAGGGAGCCAAGTAAGGAGGAGTAAATTCTTTAATTCCCAGTTCCTGACCTGGTGAAAGAAAAACATAATAGATTCATTACAGAAAATAAATTATTTTTTGAAATGGAATCAAGCAGAACAGAAAGAGAACTGGCCTATGATGTCAACGATTGTCCTTCCATTGGTGTATCTTCCTGTCGGCTGTCCGAAATCAATCCCATTTGGAACATAATTAGCTTTGGACAAGGATACAATGTAGTTGTTGTTTCCCGCATCAACTAAAGAATCACCGAAAACAAAATTAGCAGGAACATTATCAGCAGCAAAACAGCAGTTCTTCAACAAGAACAAGAACGTCAATAATGTTTGAGACCCAACTCCAACAATGTTTTTTCTGTTGGAAAAACTAGACATTGCAACAAACTGGAAGTAGTAGAGAGAAACTGATACGATTGGCTAGCTCCTTTTGAATTTTTGGGGTCCCTTTGTTGAAGGAGGATAAAGAAATTTTTCAAGAATATGAAGAAGATTACTGGAAGAATGGAACTGATCTAGCATGTGTAGTGAAGATGTCTACTTATACAACAATGGCCATAGCAATGAAATTAATAAGAGAAGGAAGAACAACTTGAGCTACCAACCAAATCAAAGATTTGCCCAAGTGAACTAACTACCCACATGAAACTATATGAATACGAGGCATCTATAGATAAGTTGTGTGCTAAGGAGTGTTGGATTTGTGCAAGTAGCATTACTGTTGATTTAAATAAGGACTGCTTAGAGTAAATTAATATTATTTTACATTAAAATTATATTAATTTTGTGTAAATACTTATATTTTATTCACAATTAATTAATGTTATTAATCATTTATTCACTTATATATACTGAATAATTAATAATTTTATAAGTTAGTAACTGTTGATTAAAAGTTAATTAGTACCTCAATTTTAACAGAAATATTGCATATACCAACTTTTTATATAAATTATAAACTAATGTGACACTATTTTGTACAATTTTCAAAGTTTGAAGGATTGATAGGGGCAAAAGAGAATTTGGGTAAGAAGATATTAACAATACAAAAGACAAAGTGAAAGGGATGGTGTGTAAACATTGAATGCCCTGCAAAATCAGCACCAATCCGTGAAAACCAAACCTGTTAAAATTATGAATGATTATTGAAGACAAATCTTATTATATATATATAGCATACTATTGTTTATAGGATGAAAGCTAAACAACCTTGAGAGTAAAGAAATTTTTAATTTTTGCAACCACCAACGAACCTAACACAACCGTTTTGAATTTTCTTCAAAACTCACATGTCTCAAGTTAATGCAATACACAAAAATACAGACACTAGCCAGGATTCACTGGGTTTGTCCGAAAAATTCCCTTAAGAATGCAAAGTCTAAATAAGAAATTAAATAGGTAGGTAACTGGCCATTTTTTATAGCTTTTGTGGACTGACAAGATTGTGAAATGAATCCTGCAAGCATTTATTTTGTTTACCTACTAACTGGCCAAAGTGATAATTCAACCGTGATTAATTTTCACTTAATTACGAGAAGCTTAGAATAATTAATACTTCTTGTACAATCTTCATAAATGTAATATTATCTTAGTATAATCATTTAAGGTGGCCTAAGATGTATAGTTGAACAAGGTTTCTAAAATTTGGGTCCTAAATTTAACATCTGTTGTGTATTATTATTTATTTTTCGGTTCAAAATTAAGTTCGATAAGAGTTTCATTTTAAAATTTTGATTAAGACTCCCAAAATTTAGGACCACCCTGTAATCATCTAATTATAGTACAATGGTATGTAGAATAATACTTCTAGTGCAATAATCCAATAATACAATGTTATGTATACACAATATTATCAATGCCACCAATAATTGAAAAAGAAAAGGAAAGAAAGTAAGAAAGAGTGGCTATGATTGCCGGCGTAAAGTTGTGGTTGTGCAGTCTGCAAATGAAGATGATAGCGGTGGAGTTGGGAAATAGCAATAGCAGCATTTGGTAGAAATATTACGGCGTAGCAGATTAGCCTGCTACTATAATGTGCGCGCAGATTCACCTAACCCTACTTGAGATTATAATAATATACTCACAGAGATAGACAGATTTAAGCCTTGCCCTTTAGAGGATTATCAGTTCCAATGCAACAATTATATAAATTAGAAGTCATTGATAATATTGAAAGAAAAAAAATTTGGAAGATTCCCCTCGGCATGGGAGAATATGAACCCTCATATATAGCTATGTCTATAATATAAGTCAAATTAATGACTCTGATTTATAAATTATAACCTCTGTTTGGAAAGTTGTTTCTCAAATGAACTGATGAAATAGTAAAACTAAAAAGGGTAACCCTATTTTAGTTCTTAATGTATCTTCTAAAATCGAAACATTGCATGTCAGCCTCACGTAGAATCTATTGGAAGCCCTCCAAAATAGTGAAAACCTTCCTTACAAACAAACCATTTTTAACTTCCAAACAAACCACGACCCTCATATCATATATTAATCTCTTATACAAATTCATTCAGACGTCAAGAATTCAACACAGCAAAATATTCTCCCTTCAAACATGTCTTATTCTTCTTCGCCGCCTTCGACATTTATCCGATTAATTCATGTTGCTGTCGCAATAATCTTTGTCAACGTTACCTGTTTTTCGGATCAAGTCCATAGCTTGACTGCGCAAACGGTCATCAATTCTCCTCTGCTGACCAACAAAATTAAGACCAACCGCACAATTAAGGTTGACATCAACGGAAATGGAGACTTCAAGTCTGTGCAGCAAGCCATCGATGCTGTTCCTAAAGGGAATCAGAATTGAATCATTATACATGTTAGGAAAGGCGTCTACAGGTAATTAATCAATCCTTCTCTCCTGCAGACTATTATAAATATTTTTTTGGCTAATTGATTATCTCTATCGTCATTTTATATGTAGGCTAAAACCATGCGACTAAGATAAACTAATGCATTTTTGGCTTTGCAGAGAGAAGGTATATATACCAGAGGACAAACCATACATTTTCTTGAGAGGAAATGGAAGAGGAAGGACGGCAATTGTCTGGTCCCAAAGCTCCACTAATAACAAAAAATCTGCCACATTCATCGTTGAAGCTCCCCACTTCATTGCCTTTGGTATTAGCTTCAAGGTATATGATTTTCACACTTTTTTCTATATTCTGCCATAAAATATATAAATTAGTTAGCAATTTAAAATAAGGAATTTTATCAGGGAAATTCAGATTAAAGAGTGTTTTGATATATATATTTTTTTCTCTCGCAGAATGAAGCTCCCACAGGAATTGCATTTACCTCACAAAATCAATCAGTGGCAGCATTTGTCGGTGCAGACATGAATGCATTCTACCATTGTGCATTTTACAGTACCCACAACACTTTATTCGATTATAAAGGAAGGCATTACTATGTTAATAGCTACATCCAGGGCTCAATCGACTTCATCTTTGGCCGCGGCAGGTCAATTTTCGAGGTAAGTCCTAACAAAATATTTCATGGTTGGATCCACAAATCAAGTTAATTAGCATAGAAGTAAATTTGATCATGTCTCAATTGTGTATGCAGGACTGTGAGATTTTTGTAATTGCAGACAAGAGAGTAAAGATTCATGGTTCAATCACAGCTCAAAATAGAGAATCAAACACCGATAATAGTGGGTTTGTGTTTATTAACGGGAAAGTATACGGAATCGGTGATGTATACTTGGGAAGAGCCAAAGGGGCCTATTCCAGGGTCCTTTTTGCCAAGACTTACTTGTCCAGGACAATTGTACCACAAGGTTGGACAAATTGGAGCTATGTTGGCAGTACAAAGTAAGAAAATCTGAATTTTCCCGGAAAATTGATACTGTATAAGTCTAATAATCATTTATCAATTAAAGATTAACTGATCTGATTTTTCCATGTTGAATGTTGTGAATGGAAACAGGAACCTATTCCAGGCGGAGTACCAATGCTATGGACCAGGAGCTGAGAAAGAAGGCCGGGTTCCGTGGTCGAAACAACTTACTGATGCAGAAGCAGAAAAATTTACGTCCATTGATTTCATAGATGGCAAGAACTGGCTGCCAGTTTGGCTGTGAAGATCATCTTTATAACTTCATTAATTGGCGAGGAGGGGATGGCAGTGTTGCTCTCAGAGAATGATAAAAAAACAAAACAGGCTGGTTTCTCCGTGTATGATTTAGCATTTGCGTAAAGTTCTTGATGGCCATTGTGCTTTAAGCTTTAAGCTTTAGCTTTATCTTACAGGAATTGTTTCTTACATTTACCAGCTCTGCCAACAAGTGGCAACTGACCATTACAATAAAAAAAATCTTCATTTCGACCTTGTTAATTTGGGAAGCATTTATTATTTTTCTAACGAATTGCTATAATTATAGTCTTTAGAAATTAGGAGTACATAACAATCTTAAGATGGGCTGGGCTTAGATTTATCTTCTCAAATTCTAACCGTTCAGTACGGGTGAATATTCGGGTCGTAAATTCGGATCAGATTGAGGGCTGCTTTAGACAATTCGCTTCTTTAACACCACCCTGTCTGTCTCTGCCGAGCTACCCGCCCGCTTCAATTACACAACAAGAGGAGAAGTTAGGGTTTCAGAACTGAAATCAGCATCAATCATCAAAAGCTAGAGGAAATGGACGGTGCAGATGGAGGAGAAGTAGATAGAATCGTAGATTCAAAAGACTTTCAGCAACAGAGCAAAGCTCTCGACAAGCTTACCGACCGCGTCGAGGATCGCCAGCTCAATTCCACTCGCGTGCAAGAGGTAAATTGATTGAATGAAGTAAAATTAAATAAAGAATGCGATAATTTTGTAAAAAAGTTATCTTTTATTTGTGTTTTGTAACAATTGCTGATTGGTGTACTGTTGCAGGCCATGGCCTCCGTTGCTGCGTCAAATGCGGGTGATTTGAATGCTCTGAGAATGAGGTAATACTTGATTTGCAGTATTATTTATCCGGTTCAGCTGTTAAAATGGGAACTTTTTATAGCTGAATTCCTTCAATAATTTAACCTCCCAAGAAAGAGAAGAAATGAAGTAAAGGAAGATATTGTAAATAGTCCTAAGTTTGTTGACCAGTTAAGGAATTTGTTATTTATAGTAATTTAGTGATCAGCATTTAACTATTAACTTTTATAGTTGGTATAAAAGGGGAAATTGCTCGGTGAATGACTGCGAGTAGTGTTTATTTTAACTTGTATAGTTTGCATAGAAAGGAGTATTGCATGGCGTAATGGTAAAAGCCTTGGACCGACAAGCAGATGGTGTGGGTTTGAGTCTTGATATAGAGTTATATACCCTTGCTTGTATTATTGCATAGTTTAGCGAAAATGATAGAGGTTGAATTTTATATATAACACCTGTGAAATTATCAATAAAGTAATCATCTTTTCTAGTTTGTTTATGTATATGTTGGGAAAATGGAATCAAAGAAGATGAAATTATCTTAGCCGATAGGTAAACTAAAAGTTTCACCTGTGAAATTGGAGATTCTTTCTGTTTTATGTAGAGATGGAGTAAATTCTGCTCTCTCTTTTTTTTTGTTGTGTTTTCTTTTTGATGCTGTTAGAATTTTCTTAAACTAGCATCTTAGTAATTTTGGATTTTTCTCCGGAACTCATGTCCATTCCTTAATATAATTCAAGTGAGCTCTTAGTTGCGCGCTCTTGACATTGGAGAACTGTGGTGTGAACTCTCTGAAAGTTTATTTCTACTTTTTTTTTGTGTGTGTGTGTATACCTCTTTATTTATTTGACTTCCACATTGTGTATATCAATATATTTGAACACATCATATGTTTGTTTCTATAGGGAAAAAGAATTAGCTGCAGTTAAGATCAATGCAGCAGACGTTGACATAATCGCAAATGAACTAGAGGTCTGTGTCCCACTTTACAGTGTCTTTACTAGTAATCTATCTGCGTCTGCCAAAGGGTTCTAATACGTCTTTGATATTGAAAACAGTTGGACAAGAAAGTGGCTGAGAGAACCCTACGCGAGCATAAGGGTGACACAGTTGCTGCCATCCAACACTTGCTTCACTAGAGAACAACCAGGACGATCTGGGTTGGGATTCTCAAAATTGTCTAGGAATCATTTGCATGTTGACGTATCAACCTCAATACATGCTGTCAATGTAAACTAGCCAGAACCGTTTTCTTTTGTATCGTATCATGCTATGAAGATTGTTTGCACTTAAGCCAATTGCGTTTACTATACCGAATGCCGGTAGCAGTCGTAATAGCAAATTAGCAGTTGATGATTATAGGATTGATTGATTGTTTGATTGAAGGGTATTACTAAACGTACCCTGCCAATTTTCTTATTACGTTTTTTTTTAATCCTTCAAAATTTTAGAAATGGGTTGGGGGCGCATTTTGTTTAGCATCACTAAGCTGTGAAATTTTCAAATGAGGCCTTTGGGTTTCCCATGCCCAGAGGCCCAACAGCTTAAGTACAAGCTTTGCTTCCCGACTTCATCGTGTGTTCTGCAATTATTTGCCTAACGGTGTTTTTGGTTCTTGAATCATCACTTCGTAGTTAACTACAGAGAGCACCATTATTGAGAAAATCCCATTGGCGGTCCCAAAATCTTGTAGAAAAGCTCTACAGTACAGCTCAGATATTGATTTTGCTGATATCAGGACAATTTTTTAAGATGGATGTTCCAAAGTGTAGCCACTTGAGGAGAAACATTTTAGCCAATCGTTTGTCAGTTTCAGAGGAAACCGTACCATGTTACAGTATTCCCATGTTGTTGCTCGACAGAGACAGGCAACTTCCAAAATTGACATACTCTACTTTTAGCTCAATTATTTT
>JAXCLQ010016201.1:21251-33487 GCA_035584115.1 Cedrela odorata | reverse complement strand
TCTTAAATATGATGGTTTCAATAAAATTATCTAATTATATTATTATTTTTATAATTAATTAATTTTAAATTAAATAATTACCAATAATAAAATTATGAAAAACTCTTAAATATGATGGTTTCAATAAAATTATCTAATTATATTATTATTTTTATAATTAATTAATTTTAAATTAAATAAATACCAATAATAAAATTTTGAAAAACTCTTAAATATGATGGTTTTAATAAAATTATCTAATTAAATTAAAGCAAATATTCGAAATATTTTGTAATTATATTATTATTTTTATAATTAATTAATTTTAAATTAAACATATACCAATAATAAAATTTTATAGAATAGATTCATTTAGTCTGATGCTGGTCACTTCCCATACACCTACGGGAGGTAATTTTCTACGTGCTTGAAAGCTAGCTACTAGCTTTCAACATTGTCAATATGCACTAATAATGTGCATCTTGTAAGAATTTTCATTGCTCTATCAGATATTAAGGATTCAGACAAGGTTTAGTATAGAGGTAATATAATTTTAGTGTTATTATGAGAAAAAAATAATTAGATGTTAAATATAAATGCCAAAGTAAATGTAATTTAGTTGTTATGCTTCCAACACAGTCCCAAACCAAGCAATTCTGTATAAATTCTGAAACATATATATTTTTTAACAAGACTTAGATATCTATCAGAATTCTCTAAAACCTGTGCACACATGAATGGTTTCAGCTAGTTCCAGCATCTACTCTTACTCATCACTCTCTAATCAATTTCAGCATGCACATAATCAACAAACACAAAATTCTTTCGCAATTCATGCAAAGCATAAGCCAAGGCCGCGCTTACAAGTGCAAGCCCAGCCAAAATGATCCGTGACTGCAAATCTGAAGGAATCCCAGCAGTTGCACAGAATGCAACGGTTGCACCAAGTAGATACTTTTGCCACATCTGGAATGCTGAATAAGCTTCCCTACATGATCTACACTTAAGGGTGTGCTGCTCAAATCTATCCAGCATCTGAAATACAACCCAAAAATAGATAACCAAGTATTCAGACTGAATCCAACTCGAAAGACCTAATAACAGATGCAAGGAGACTTTTGAGACAACTTGCAAATTCAGTTTATTGTTAATGTCCATAATTTGAACTTTGGGCTCCTATTTTGCATTCAGACGCTTAGAAAATCTAAGCTAAATCCATGTAATCCTTTCAGATTTTTCAAAAGAATGGAGTACAGGTTCCATACCTGACGTTTTGACAAGACTGTTGATGGCAAAGGTTGTTGGCTGCTGAAGCCAAACCATTCAGGTTGGCTGTTGCCATGTTGCCTCAGCCAATTTCTAAATGCCAACACAAACCGATCTGCTTGTGTGGGTGTAAATGTGATTTTTGTGTACTGTTTATTAAGAACTTCAGAACCTTCCATTGACATTGAAAGAAAGATCTTCTCTTGACCTTGAAGGACAATCATGTCTCCATCGTAGACCTTATTCGAAGTCCAATGCTCATGCCATCTAGGAACAACCTGACACAACCAGAAGTTTATAACAGGTAAGTTGCCAATTTATAAGGGCAAGATATGCATAACTCAGTTAATACAATAAATTCCATCAATATATAATCAACAACAAATAAAAGGTGAACCAATACTTAATTAATCTGACTGCAAACACTTATATCATGAAGTGAAAAGCATGTTAATCTTTGAAGTTGAGCAGCAGAGAAACTTTTGGTTGTAATTAAGTAGCTGCTGCACAACATTACATTGGCACTTTCTCCATACCAAAATAATTTTTTTGGTTTGGCAGATCCTTAATATATCTGTAAATGATATGCCCTTGGTTGATCACCCGAAGAGATAATCCCAGAAACCCAGAACAAATGAGATTCCAATTGAAAACCTAACGCTCTAATATTCTTTTGAAAGTTTTTATGGCTGAATTTTTTTGGGTAAAAAGACCTGAAACAGCAGGAAAATCTTGAAACATGCGTCTTGTCTAGGTTTTCCTCTCCAACTTTCAATCAGACATCTTAAACTTCCCCTTTCCACACAGAACATCACTGCATCCAAGATAAGAGAACCTCCCAAGTACATCTATTTGTATGGTGCTAGTAGAAGTGTGTTAATAAGATTATCTTCTCCCATTTGCTTATAGAAGTTCATTACTAACAGCATTCAAGTGTTCTCCACACTCTAGATTACAATTTCCATGGAAGTGCCACTTAATAAAAAAATACATTAGAAGCACAATCGAAAGGCTCTTACCTGCCACCAGGTAGGCCCTGGCATTGTGAACTGGAAGAAGTTTCGAGCGCTACAAACAATTGAGCGGGTCTTTCCAGGTGCCATTGGTACGTTGAAGGAACAAATCCATATTACCCATTTTTGGTCACCAAATATAGGAACTTTTGCATCTATCTCTACCCTGGAAAAAAACAAATACAAAAATAATGAACTTTCAGAAGTAACAAATGTGGAGATAATAACAAAACACCCTCAATCAACTAAAACAATCGCCTAAATTGGGAACAGTTCTAAAAGAGTTGCATGGAATTTTGTATACAATAGGACATTATGTAATATTTCATCAGCTTCCTGAATCTAAAGTAGGAGTTAAAACAACTTTGTTCTATATATTTGGATTCTTATTATTTATGCAAACTTTGAAACACAGGCCTTTATTGAGAACATTTTATCACCTAATATTTTCATCACGGATACTAAAACTTTCTACAGGAAGCTAGGGAACCTACTCAAAATCTCCAATTATTGATAACCAAAGTTTCAAAGACAAAAAAAAATTGCTAGTACCGCTCAGAAAACATAAGCAGGAAAGGAGTTGGTCTATCTAAGATACACATTTTTGAAAGCACTTACAGTGGTAAACTTACTTGTTTATATAATAACAAGGAGCAACAAATTTCGCACTAATCCTTGGATTTCCATTATTGGCTCCAGCAAAGCCCCAAGGGCCACTAGACTCCAACTTAAATGGCAAAGGCTGGGCTCTGTCCCTTCTTCCTGTAACCTGTGAATGAACTCTCTCAATAAGCAATTTGGAAATTTGTTATTACAAAGTGCATTTAGTGTCACATTCATACAGCAATCTATAAGGAGAAAAGGATATAGAATTCACTATTCTCCTTGTATAAAGACATATATCTGAATTAAGAACAACATGACCTGCACATAAGTACTAAAGTCATATAAATTTCGTGTTAGCAAATGACCAAGAAACAAAGCACAAAATGGCCAAGTACCAAAAAGCAATGTGCCAGTATGTGCTACAACGATACCCAAAGACTGACATATATCAACCACAAATGTTGTAGCACATGTGATCGGCACTTCTTTAGTAAGTGCATATATCAATTACTAGTAGACTACTCACTACCATGTTTAATACATATCGAAATTCTCTTAACCCAAGCAGGTATTGCACGAATGACATTTCCATCTGACACCTGATGACACTTGGAGCCAATGAAATTCAGTTTGTACCTTGTGATGAGCGAAGTCAATGTGGGAAGGATCTGAGACATTTTCCATGAGAGTGTCATAACCATAAAACAGATCCCGCTGAATTGTCACCGATGAGAACTCAGGTTTGTCAAAGTCATCAGGCAACCTAAACATTACCACGCAGGTACAATTTATCAGCAATCTCAATAATTCAGTTAATGCATAATCTAGAGACAGAACAGAGAAGTAGAATCAATTACATTGGTGGCTTGCTGGCATTGGCTCTTTCCCAACCATTCTCGTCTGGCCAAACGAAAAGCAGACCTTGAGACACCATTGTAGGAAATCTTGTAGCACACGCTCTAGGAGACTGAACTGCACGAGCTTCAGGACCTTCAGATGCTGCTTGGGGAATTCGAGTGCAAGATCCGCACCCATCAAAAGACCATCCATGGTATGAACACTGCAAGTGCCCATTTTCATCTATCCGCCCTTCCTGTAGAATGTAAGGAACCCATCAATCATATGGTCCATGATATCCCTAATTTTTGAATTTTTGGTTCTATATTGTACATGATCCAAATAAGCACATCAAAAACGAGAAATCTCATATTTCTAATTGGTCTTCCATATAATACATGTGAGGCTCTTCTAGGAGCAACAAGTCAAGAGGAGAAAATGAAATGAAACTGGACTTTTGAATTACATATCATTCAATCTAGATCCTAGAAAAACCACTACTCGGCTTAGTCTGATACACCCTATCAATTAAAGCTACCCTTTCATTTTCTGGAAACAGAAACGACATGGAACCGGAAATTTGATTCCTTTATTGCCCCTCTAATATCCACAACTAATAGGCAAAGCTGTAAATATCACTAGTATTCTCTTGAATTTTTCTGTTCAATCACAAATTCACAACATCGCATATATAGAGAGAGCAAAATAAAGAAGAGAATTGAGAAGATTACCGATAATGGGGCAAGTCTATGAGGGCATTTATCATCAAATGCAACCCATTCTTTAGAATTCTGATCAAACCAAAGAACTAAGTCTCTCCCCAGAAGCTGAAACGGTGTAGGTAACTTTTGGTCCAAATCTTCAACCAAAGAAACGGGGTACCAATGATCCCTCCATGAAAACTTAGAATCCGTACTCTCTTCACCAAACTCGTCATCGACAGATCCATACTCTTCATTTTCATCTTTCTGAACAGTTTCTTGTTTTGATTGCTCTTGATTTGAGGCTGGAGGCACTGAGGGAGGAGCTGCCACGAGTAAAGGACAGAGATTATTGGTTCTCTTTTGCGAGCTGCTTTTAGCAGAGAGGTGTCGTTTTGGGGTCCTTGTGTACAAGAATGGAAGGGTTTTTCTTGTAGATAGTGTGATGTTGGCAGTAGTGGAAAGAAGTAGCGCCATGTCTTTGCTTTGAATTAGCTTTAGTTTATGGCATGCAAGTTTTAAATTTGATTTATTTAATCTTGCGAAGTGAGAAAAGTGAGCTTTCCAGAGAAAGACGAAGCGGAAGAGAACCTTGCGTACAAGTTTGCAAGTTGGCCCTCGAAGTCTCTGTGCTGTCCGTATTCAAACCTGAAAGCCAAAACTGGACTGCGAGTGATTTTTTTTAATTTTCTGATTTATAGTCAAATACTTTTTGTTCAGTTTCCTATGATTGTTTTGGCCAATGAAATTGTAACATAATGGAAAGTATAGGAGTTTATTGTCAATCCAACACCAAAATCTTCTTACTGAAACCTTTGATTGCAAGGTGCATGTTTTGATTGCTGTAATAATCCAAAACGGAAATGCTGACTAAAGGGTATGCATGTCTAGACAGAAGATACGCTTACGGTCTCACAGCCACAATTTATAACGTAATTAACGGTAATTTAAATAAATGAAGGAAACGTGTAACAAAGATAATACATGTATGATTTGGGAGTGAGTTCTAGTTTTATTCGGACTGACCTACTATAATTAATTTTAATTTTTAAACTTTAGAATCAGAATTTACTATAATAAATTTTAGTTTTTAAATTTTAGAATAAAAATTTACTCTATTTAATAAAGAGGCATATTTTATCAATTCCAATTAGTTTCAATTGGTTTTAAGATGTTAAGATATATGTCTCATTTTTCATAAGAATTTATATTCCAAATAATTACGAAGTTTTTTTAGTGTATTTCTTATTAGTAATTTTCTTATATTATGAGAATTTTTGTTTTAGTATCTTTGTAGGATTTACTCATTTAAGTTGGAATTCGACTTGTACCATAAAAATAAATATTATTTCTAGAAGAAATAGATTGTTACTCATTTTATTTAGGAAGATTATGATCACTTCTAAAATATAGATTACACACTACTCATAAGGTAATACCTAATAATAGATAGCTTCTAAGAAAAATAAATCTATTGAAATGTAATTAATCTCGAAAGATAAATTCTAGCAAGAGAATTGGTGATGAGAACGCCTATGAAGACTAATACAAAATTGTCAAAAAATAATAGTGGTTCTAGTGTTGATCCAAATTTGTTTAGAAGCATGATTGAGGGTTTGTTATACTTGACAGCTAGTCATCCAAACATTAGTTTTAATATAGGAGTTTCTACTAGATACCAAGCTAATCTTAAATAGTCAAATTTATCTGATATGACTAGATTTGTCTCTTTGAGAAAAACCTTCGACATGTGCTCCATATGATTCTCATAATCGTTGCCTAGAACTTTCATAAGGAGAATTATCATGTGCATGGTTTAAAATTTCAATTTAATATATAAATGTTGTTGGAGATATGCCATAGAACTAATCGTGTCATACAGTTTAGGAATATCATCCTTATGTATATATAATTTTGTAACTAATTGTAAATTTATTTACGATTAATAAAATGACTTTTATATCATTTTGCATGTATAGTTTCTAATATATATTGTACATATAAAATGCAAAATAAGATCCCGTGATGTATTATGATGTCAGGACTCTATTTGTAAAAAGTTGTAGATATGAATATAGAGTTTTGATTTGAATACATCTGAATCAGTTCTCGGTTGAGGTAATATCATAGGGACTATGACATTTGATGATTGGTATGTTTAATGCTACCAAGGATTAGTATTGGATGTTAATAGTTAGATAACGAGTCTCATGTCACAAGAGTATAATATATGGGTGATATGTTAGAGAACGTGTTACTGAACCTGACCAAATGTGACAAATCACATGGATGATTATTCACAGTTAATGATACGTCACACAACCGTACTAATGTACCACTAGTCCTTTGATCTGAGGTGTCACGGCTACTCTTTGCATTGAGGCACATCGTTCATTTGTGTATATCGCACCAGGCTATCCACGCTTAGTGAAAAAAGCTTGCTGACAATGTGTTTTAGTGTATACGGACAGATGATAGTCAAGATGGAATCTGTTGGCTTAGATGTTAGAGCTTGAAATCCTAAGTGAAATTATCATAAGCAAGAATAAAGTCTTTGGCTAAAACATATATGCTCGAAAAGACGTTTCGTATATATATGAATCATGTAAATGATTGAGATTCTGATCCTATGATTGAGTTAGGGGTTTGACGATACCATGACCCGCACTCGATTGAAAGTCAAGAGCAGATGGACTTTACTACATGCACGTACGACTATATGAGTTTATTTGATATTTATTCATTTTTGTCTAGAGGTCATGACGTCTTACTAGAGGTCGGTCATAATCATTGGGAACTTTGGCTACAAAGAGTTGTATTAAAGTGATACGAAGGAGTTCGTATCCACTCATGCCTAGTTCACAATGAACCCAAGGGGTCACACACATTAGTCGGTTACTTAATGATGATGACATTTATTATTATACAATAATCATTAATTGGTTAATGATATTGTTCCGATACTTTGATCGGATAGCAATTTGATTCTTTATTGTAAAGAATATATTTCCTACCAAGGACACGCTAGCACCCGTATACGTGAAAAATATTTTGGTGAATTATGGGATAATGTAAATACTATTTGCAGATATTATATTGGTATATAATGATACAATGCTTTAATATTGATTAAAGTAATAATATAATAATATAATAATAATATATTATATGTAATGATTATAATATTGTATTATATATATAAAAGATATTTGTATTTGTGTATATATAAATATATATATATATATATGTATATTATATATTCACTCACACTCTCTTTCTCTTTTACACACGTGTCCACCAATCATAGCAAGCCACATGTATTGCCTTTATTCATTTGATAAAATGAAAGGTAAGTGGGCACGTGGACAAGTAGGTGATTACGACTATGCAGAGGCAAGTAGTCGTGCTTTGACGACTGTACAAGAAAAACACTGAAGTGTTGAGTGTTTAATGTAAGCATTGGATGCAACGCATATCTTCCCTTGCAAGATAGAGAAATCGTGAGCTTCTTCTTCTTTATTCTTCTCTCTACATTTGTAAGTACACCATCTTTAGAGAAGGTCTTGGTAAAAGTTTTGGTTTTGAACCAAAAACCAGAACAAGAGAGAAGCTAGAGAGAAAAAGCTTGGTTTGGTTTAGTGAAGCTAAAACTGAAGCTTGAAGATCTCATAACGAAGCCAGAATCACCGTCACCAACATTGACGTGTAGACACACCTAGAAGCAAGTGCAGAGGTTCACTTGCTATTCCGGATTACAAATCAATGAAGTAAAACTTCTGACTTTGCATTTAATATTTGAAAAAGTTTTAAATATCAAAACATACACATGTACATGTCTAGATCCGTGGGAAGCTTTTTCGTATGTCCGTGTGATAGGCATAGCCTCCCCAACAGTGGTCGCGCACTCGCGAACTGATCCCGAACGTCGTGTTTCCTCTGCATGTGCGAAACAGAGCATGATTTTCTGTGTTCTTGGAGATTTTGCCTTCAAATGTCATTATTTGAGCTTGAACACTTTATAGCATAACTTAAAATAGACAAATCTTGAGCTGATTTTTTTTTTTTTTTTTTATGTATATCTATGACTAATTGCTTGATTCGGAGTTAATTTTTGATATTGATATAATTTTGGGATAAATGTTTGTTTGAGCCATGACTATTTTCTTATATTCTCATATCAAATATCATGTGGAAGAATTTGATGGGATAATTAATTTTGGCTTATGCTAAATACAAGTTATGAATATATTGATTTAATCTAGGCATGCAAGATATTGAAGAGCAACTCAACCCTAAGGTGTGGACAATCAAGGCACATTAAAGAGAATTGTCGAAAGGTATGTGCAATCAAGGCAGCTTAAAGAAGATTCTAAGGAGTAGGTACGACAAGTAACTCTAAATTAGTAACGGAGATACTAGTAATATTGCTAGCGATGAGTTTATCTTCTCTATAAAAAGATGGTGATTTCGTCTAAAATAGATGAATAAAATATTTTCATGGCATTTCATTAGATTGTAATGGAGGAGAATGTGTTACTACTGGCAGTCCACATTTTTGCACACAAGGTATAATTTAACAATTATGCAAGGTGTAGTGGAATGTATGTCAAAGGCTGAGAACTCCCAAGGAAGCCAAATATGGGAGTAGATAATTTTCAGCATAGTGATCGACATATATAGAAGGAAATCTTAGAATTTGATTCTAAAAGGACATATATAGAAGGAAATCTTAGAATTTGATTCTAAAAGGTATGTATTTCGAAATTGTAGAGTATAATTTTCTACGTTGAAGATCATGGCATTGCAGGAGATATTTGAAGTATGGTGATGCTTTGTTTTGAAAATCATGGTGTTGTTGGAAAGGTTTCTCATATGAAACCCAATTGTAGGTGGAGTGTTTCTCATAAGCCCTATATGAATAAGGATTTTATGAATTTTAATGGAGTATATCGAAGAAGGCACAGACAATATGGTTGTATGGATGCAGTAATAGAGGAGGTTATTTAATCATGGTTTCTTGCTTAAGTTGAAAAACTTACCTAGGTAGAGATTGTTGGGATATACGACCCATTTTTCAATAAGAATTTATATTCCAAATAACTATGAGTTTTCTACTCTATTTTTTATTAGTAGTTTTCTTGTTTTAGAATAATTCATATTTTAGAGATTAAATAGTATCCTTATATGATTTACTTATTCAAGATGTAATTCGATTTGTACAAGAAAAAATAATACTATTTTTAAAACAAATAAATATTTATTATTATATATATATGGAGATTGGGATCGCTTGTAAAATATAAATTACACATCATTTATAATATAATATTTGATAATAGATAGTTTTTAAGAGAAAGATGTATATTGAGATGGAATTAATCTCTAAAGTAGACAAATTATAGTAAGAGAAAATGTGAAATCTATTGATATTTAATTGTGATTGGATGTAATTAGGGGTTGGGTGCGAATGAACATTATTGAAAATGTAGTTGTAACAATTTTTCATGAAGTGATTTTTTCTCTCATCATCTTTGATGTCGTAGTTTTTTTCCAGTACAAGAGTTTTTTTACATAAATATTTGTGCTGTGGGATTGAAATTTTTTTTCATCTATATCTTTATTTTTATTGATTACTTGTTTAATATATTCATTCCAAGATCGTGGGCAGGACTTAAAATTCCAAATACAAGATACCTTGTTTACAACAATAAGCTTATCATTGAAATGTAATTGCTTGCAACAACATATTTCTCTGAGAGAAACGGGTCGTAGAAAGATTGGCTGAAGAAAGTTCTTAGCAGGGGATTCCTGAAAGTTCAAAAAGGGGATTCGTGGAAGTATAAGAAACGTACAACCTTGCTGCAAATTCCATTGTGAAACTTGTTGCTTCTGAGTGGAATTTCCTAAAGAGCAAACGCCAGGTGTTTGTCTTCCTTCAAAAATTATCCTGAATTGATTCTTCTGAAAGCCCCGTCTTGTAATCATATATATAACTTAACAATTAGCACTAGCAAATCCTTTTAGTCAGCAGCCTATTAATCCCAAAATATTTGTGTATTATACATAAATTGTATTAATGTCAATTCGGTTCCTTTCGATTTCGGTTCAATCCAAAATCACTGCACACCCCTAACGTCTACAAACACTGCATGAGGTATTTTTCACACGTTGAAAAAATGAAGAGTCGTGTGGTGTGAACCCTAATGTCAGAAAGTAAGAAATGGAGTCGTATCTTTTCCAATTCCGTAGCCTACAGTAACAGTAATAGACTACTAGAGGGCTTCAAATCAAATCAAACAATATAATTTATTTTGGTTTTTAAAAAAATAAAGTCATTTTATTGTATCCTCCACAACGGTAATAACTACGGATTCGATTCCATGCTCGGTGAACACCTTTTTTATGTACAAAGTATGTAAATTGATAATTAGTTTTGATAACTTTTTTATTTTGAACAAAAAGATGTGTCGGCTTCACAAAAGATGTTTAAAGCAGTTGTTGTGTAGGAGTATTAGTAACGTCGAGTCCTAATATTCCTTGTCAACCGAATCATTTCCATGTCAGTAAAAATAATTCACGTCAACATTTCTAGTTCATCTAAACTTATTAAGAGGGTAAAAATAATTTGTTGAGTTAGACATTCTAAATTTTTTAGTAGGACAAAATTCTTTCTTTTATTGAATTAGACATTCTAAATTTTTTAGTAGTACAAGATCCCAAATTAACTTAGGCATGAAGAATCGGAAATTTTTGGTAGCTCACCACTGAACAGTATTCATTTTACAGGCATTTGATTCAAGAAGAATCAGAAAATTCAAGGACATCCAAAACAACAAATTTATTCCCATGAACAAACAAATCACGTGTTGATACTTAAAGGGCAAAAATTAAGTATCAACAAGCAATTTTGTAAAATTATTATAATTTTACTTGAGAAGCTTTTCTTTTATATATATATATATATAATATTAAAAAAATTGAATATATAAATATGAACTGCATATTTATTTTTATTTATAACATATGAATATAAACATAAAAAAAATTGTGATTTCATATATATTCATACTGTTATAAATAAATAAACTTTACATAATAAATAAATAAGTAGGCAAATGTACTTTGAAATTATAATTAAATAAAAAAATTCAGATATTTGTATTAAATTGTTAGTCAAAGTACTTAAAAGTTTTTGAAAGATCAAATTTTCAATATTAAGTGAAAAGCTAAATGTATTTAAAATATATGAATGTCTCCAAAATTAAATAATATTCGAATTTAAATACAAACTGCCCTTTAAGTTTAAAAGTATAGTAATTAATAAACATATATTATTATTTAATAACTAATATCTATTAATAATTTATCTATTTATACTTAAATATTAATAATTTTATTTCACAATAATTATAAATTAAAAACTACAAAAATTCAATTTTGGAAATGCTCATAATTTTTAAACTAATAACAAAAGATATTAAAATAATATTTTAATAGTTGCATGCATTTGAGGAAACTGTGAAATAAGAAATGTTTTATTGTGAAGATTAATTAGAATCGACATGCTTTTACTATGATTAGGACCCCTCTCCTACTCTTATAATTATAATAGTTCTTTTATAAATTAAGGTATAGATTATCGTAAAAGTAGAAGGTAAAAAGATGAATTCCTCCTCACATCAATTTTAGAAAAAAAAAAATCTTTAAATTTTGTTTGTGTATGTAGTGAAATAGAAAATATAATATATGAAAATGTAAATAATAATAATAATAATAATAATAATAATAATAATAATAATAATAGAAAATATATGTAATTATTCCTATAAAAATA
>JAXCLQ010016201.1:6456-21151 GCA_035584115.1 Cedrela odorata | reverse complement strand
AATAATAATAATAATAATAATAATAATAATAATAATAATAATAATAGAAAATATATGTAATTATTCCTATAAAAATATAATGGTACTACAATCTAATTGTTTAGTGTATGTTTAAGATTGCGTTGTATTTGAAAGTAATCACTTATTTAACAATCTAATAGCCAAATTATGTTTGGTAAATTCTTTACAAAAGTGATTATAAAATAATCTGATTTGGTAGT
The DNA here is from genome assembly GCA_035584115.1 of Cedrela odorata. Lineage (NCBI taxonomy): Eukaryota > Viridiplantae > Streptophyta > Magnoliopsida > Sapindales > Meliaceae > Cedrela > Cedrela odorata. Next base: position 20,930 of record JAXCLQ010016201.1, on the reverse strand, counting down.
GTGATATCAAAAATACCTTTTATGAAAATAATAAATTTTTAAAAATTCTTTTATAAATTAAAATAATTAACTAAGTATTTGAAATTTAGTAACTAAATGTATTTAACTTTATTTTATAAACTTAATAATTGGAAAAACAAATAGTCAAAAGTATCGGTATGTAGTTGGCAAAAGTGTCAGCACTATCACCGGCAACAAAATTACAGTCTCATGGCAACACGAATGGTACCATCGGTTTCAAAATTTTGCAATCTATGTCATATTGTTAACATTGTCGACATGGGGAATATGAGGGCATCACACGAGCTACTGAAACTCAGCGGCCACCATAACGTTGCGTCAAACGACTATTTACGGTGAATCGCCACATACATTGATGTCCCAAAGTTCCTAAACTACTGATATGGCTGATGCATGTGGCGGTGCATCGGAAATCGCTCCATTTAATGACAACGCTAAGGCAGCCGATGAATACGAGTGGCACGTGCGACGTACCAATATTCCCTACAATAGAAACGGTAGTATTGTTGTAGGGTGAACTTTATCGTGGTCGACGATAACGCTGCCGCTGTAGCTAGTGACAGAATAATATTGTCACAAAAAATTTTGTTTAGATTATTTAATTAATAAATAATATATAATATTATATTTTTATTCCTTAAATAAATAAATAAATAAATAAATAAAATTAATACCAAATATATATATATATATAATAGTAAATATCTAAATACAATTTTATATTATCAAAAAATATAACATATACATTTTATTCAATTACATGCCCAACACACTTTTAAATATTATTTATCAAACACATAAAAAAAAATTTATTTGAAAAGTGATTCTTTATAATCTAATTCTATTAAACAGCACGTCAATTTATTTTAAAAGTTATTTATTTAAAAATTTAAATTAGAATTGATTATTTGGAATGTAACGCAATTTCAAACATACCCTTAAAGCTTCTTGGCCAAATGTCTCACACCAAATTTAAAGGGGAGTTAAAATTTAAGTTTTGTTTATTTTTGGAAAGAAAATTGAGATAAAACAGTAGGTGTGATAACTTATATATATATATATATAAAGAAGATATTTGGGTATGATTTATGAATGTCAGAATAATTTAGTACTTACAAAAAAATAATATGTTATTAGTACAAAAGAAATAATCAGTTGATAAGAAAATCAATTTGGTGTTTGATAAACTATGATGTCCAAAGTATTACGAGTATGTGCATATGATAAATTTTATTATTAAAATACTGTAAGAATGTATAATGATCATAAAAGGCATGGGATTGTCTATGTATATTTCAATTTTTTAATAAATGAATAAATTTGAAAAAGTTCATTGATGCCTTGAATACTAACATGCATAATGTAATAAATTTATATTAATTCATACCGATAATAATAGCATGCTTTCATTATATCAATAAACCATCACTTATTTAAACATTAATAAGTTATATAACTTGATCTAATAAAACTGTAAAATCAAAATAAATTCACTTATCTAGTAAAATTTGATGTTATGAATAAATTGTAACATAATAAAAAAAAAATTTATAAATGATAAATTAAAATATAAGATATAATTACCTTTTTATTAAATTGGTAAAATTATAATAAAAATTCTAAAATTCACATTTAACGCCATTTTGAATTATTTAATACGTTAAGAGTTTGAAAAGCAATCCACCCACTACTTTTAAAATGCAGCTGTCAAAATTTCCCAAATTATAAAATAAGCACATCAAATTTTTTTACTAAATATAAATTTAGCAAAAAATTATTAAATAAGCTACTTATATCTTTTCTATAATAATCCTAAGCACACCCTAGATGAATACACTTTTCATGATTCATAGTTATAAAAAACAGAACTTCCATTAGTAATTAAGTGTCGCAAAATTGTAAATGCCCTCAGCTTCGTGCAACTTGGAGCAAATATCCATCTAAATTCTGTGCTATTAAACCAAAACAGAACATAGCCAGCTGCCTCAGAATGACAGCTATTGCTGCAGTCAGAATGACAGAATCAAAGGATCCCCAAAGTAAAGAAGAATTCTAATCTTTCCATAAAAAGATAATAACAGTAGCATTCGATTTCTCAAAGTTTCCCAACCAAGATAAGAAGGTAATAGCATGTGCCTTCTCAAAGCTTTTTTTTTTTTTTTTTTCCCAAAAAAAAAAAAAAAAGGAGCTGGTTTACTTGATTAACTAGAGTTACATATAAGAATATGTTTTTAACTGAAGTGCTTTTGATTAACTTTAGAAGCACAACAACTAAAGTGTTTGATAAACAACCCTGTTTACTAGACCAACTAACATTTACCAATCACATACCCTAATACTGTGGCAAATCATGATCCACACAGTGTGAAAAGGTATCCTGGTTTTGTAGCATATATTACTGTTAGAGAATACAGGTGCCAAAGAAAAACTGCTGTTTAAGTAATTGAGATCGAAGTAAATTTTGTAACTCACTCCACAACAAAGAAATAAAACCTATCTTCCATTCAAAGGAATTTTCTTTCTCACTAGCTAGAAGGGAGAGGCAACATACTAGTACATTATATATTTGATTTCAGATAACAATAGATATTTTAATATTCCATGTCATATAATTTTCACCTCTAAAATCTTAGCAAAATAAATCTCATGCTCATTAAGTCAATTCAACATTTTAAATTATCCAGGTCACAAGTAATTCCAGACCTATTGCTCACCCAGCTCAGGTAAAGTAGATTTCTTGGTCCAGCTTCCAGATGCATATCCATTCAGCTTGAGAGATAAAATTTTAAGGAGAAATTGAATTCAGAAAGAGGCAAAGTGTACAAAGAACACAAGATTTACTTACAACCAGAACTGGTACTTGACATAGTAACTCATTTCTTTGGATAAGTTTGATGGTCGGGTCCAATGTCGCAAGAACCAGTGTTTATGTAAGGCCCTCGAAAAGTTGCCTGGGGTGGCAGTGGCTTTGACGAGTCAATCACAGGCCCATTCCTTGATGACCTGGATGATGCAAACTATACTGTGTTAAGTTCAGCTGTCTCAACAACACATACGTTGCTACCAAGAAAGCAACATACTTACGCCATGTAAAATGGAAAGGCCAAGCCTGCAGCAGCAAAAGCCACTAAGCCAGTGGCAACAAGGACATTGCACGATCGAGTCATTGACTGGTGCCAAAGCACTTTAAAAGACATTGATTTAGAAAGAAACCAACGAAAACACATCACTATCAATTCTAAGCAGAATTGACAAAAGAAATCACCATACATTTCAGTTCATGCAAATAAAATTTTCTTATTTTCAGTAAATGACTTTATTGGAAAAAGTACTATAAGGTACAACCCATTGGTTGATATTGCCTCTACATTACATAACAGTCAAAAGTGTGAATAAACCTCCGAGTTCATTTTTAATTTTTAAGACAAAAATCCACACTGATCCTATCAGTGAAATGTTTCAAAAACACTTGTAGAATGCTTAACAAAAATTATAACTTGTACACTCCTAATTTTGCTAAGAAACTGAAACATTGATGAAGAATCAGTACAGTAATGTGGAGCAGATGACACTAAGAAAACCTAAAACCCAAAAAGGGAAACTATACTGTACTGTACTAAGTACTACATTCCTGCACAAAGCTAAATCTTCCCCCTCCCCAGTTGTGATGAATAAAGAGGGAAAAAAATAAAATTAAAGAAAAAAAAAAAAAAAGAGGAACCTTGGAACTCCTTAGAGACCAAAAGCCCAAAAAGAAGCTAAGAGACCAACAATAACCCACAATTCTTCAATATTGTTTACTCTTTTCTCCTAAAAAAATATAATTATTTCTTTCTTACCATATTACCGGAAACAGAGCTGTCAATGCACATTTCCAGAGAGTTTCAACCTTGATTCCGTAACCTAAAGCAAAAGTGTTCTCCAGAAGAAGCTACTTGTACACTACTGATCAGAGTCATGCCTTTGACTCTTCTTTAAAAAGTAAAGGTCAATTTTCAGTGCCTCATTGATTTATGAAATGGCCACTTCTAAGCAGAATATCTCAACATTCAAATCACATCAAAGCCCATAATGATGCACAAAATTGAACTGTAAATCAGTTTTGCCTATGAAATTCACAGGTGACAGTATAAGCAAGAAGAAGTAAGAATCACCAAGTTCCTTTTTTTTGATTTTAAGACTGATGCCCGCATGAATTCTAAAGGAAAACAACTTCAAATTAACTGTCCAGGATCCATGGAAATAAAGTAAAACTTACACACCAGTAATAATTAAAGAGAGATGAATTTTTTTTTCGTAAACTATATTTTTCTTTTCAGAAAATAACATCTGGCCAAAAAGGAAGAACAGTTAAAGCTAACAAATTTAAGCAGCTACTCATAATCAGTCTCTTAAACTTTTAAACCCTAGAACAATAGCTTTTCGGGTTTTAAACCCGCAATGATTAGCACAAAATTAGCTTCAGTTAGCAACAAAAAGTAATAAGAGACATAACAGATTTAAAGAAATGACATTGATGAAAACCTCTGAGATTGCAATCCCCAGCTCTATCATGCCTATCGTATTACTTTTAGTACTTCTTTCTTCTAGTCCGAAAAAGGAGAAAATCCATTTAAAGCACCGAACATGAACATTGTTACACGGACCACAATTAAACATAATAATCCTACTAGTTGTAGGCATAGTTATACTAAAATCTGACACGAATGAAATTGAACAATTATAAGCAGAGTATACAACGATTATGATTTAAGCAAATAATAAGCTACCAAATTGAAAAATGAGAACTGGATAAACCCTAGCACGAACAGAGTTGGATGAATGGTTACCTGTAATGGGGAAAAGGAAGGCTAACTGGGAATCGACAACCGAAAAGTAGAGTAATTAACTAATCCTCTGAATTCAGACTTTCAGGGCAGCCTGACTCACCGAGTTACAATCATCGCAGCGCTGATCATCATCCGAAGAACCGACCGATGGAAATGGATTGAATTTTGCTGTCTTTGGGAGAAAGGCTACTTGCTAAATAAATAAAAAAAAAAAATTAATGTTTAACAATTAGTCAACTTAAAACGAAATCTACAAACACTACGACTCCAATTCTGTTGTGTTCTGGTGAGTTTTCCACTCCATCCTCTTATTAAAAAATAAAAGTGAGATTTTACCATTAATTTGAGTGGCAATTAATATATATATATATATATATTTAATATAACAAAATTATGGCATTATTTTCACATGTCATAGTTAGTATATTAATTTTTTTTAACCTATAATATAAAGCTGATTAGAATAAAATTATTATTTATATTGATATTATATTTATTTAAAGATTTAATTTCAATTTAGAATAACAATTGAAAAGTGTAATATTTTATTTCATATTAACTCAAAAAGAATTTCATAAGTCTATGGTATTTCCAGCGTGAAGATTTTATGGAAGCACAATTTGGTAGTAATCCATCTTTCATTCAGAGAAGTAAGGAACAAATATTTTAAGAGCTGGGTTGAGATGGAGAGTTCGCTGTGGGAATTAGCTTGTCATATATAAACGTAATTGGATTCCTTGACCAACAACTTTCTGGCCTTTTTCACCTCCCTCATTGCCTATGGAGTAAGTGTCACAGACTGATTTTTTCGTACGATCTTAGATATAAATTTAGAACAATATGTGCTAAGTCAATTTTACTTCCCAAAATCACAAAAATTACAAAGAAAGATATGAAGAAACAGTGCATAAAAAACTGTAAAGATTTCTTAGCAAAAGCTTGAATTGCATAAAGCTTGCATTCCTCTCTTTGCCTACAGTGGCTGGTGATTTATACTAAAGCATATGTACAATAAAGAGCTGAGATTAACCCTAGAGTCTCATTTAATGGTTTACAATGAAAGCTATAAATTCTATTCCTAATATAAGAAGGATTTCCTTATTTACATAACTTATTTCCTATTTAATACAAGGCTTTCTTATTAATGTCAAATCTCTTAATTAAGATAGGAAGATACAGCTATTGTTTATTTAAGAAATTACTACTATAGCCATAATGTGAGCAGCTTGTTTAGGAAAGTTCTGTAGGGTAGGATCTGTGGTATAATCTGTTACACATGCTACTGCACATTCTGCTGTACGTTCTGCTACACATATGCTGCATGTTCTACTACGGCGTAACGACTCTGCTGAGGCGTAAACTGGGCATTTTCTGCGGTGTAAACTGAGGCGTGATATTCTCCTCCACTCAATCTAGCGATGTCCTCGGCGTGCCACTGCTAGTAGTCACGAACCTGGTTTTCAAACTGCCACAAAGTTGTCTCAAGTTCTTAGCTCGTTTCTCTGTCGGGCAAGCCCTTTCACTTGACGAAGTACTAGCGACTTGGCGGATAGTTTTGCCTTCAAACAATCTGATCATCAAGGATGATCTCCGCTTCCTTGTCAAAAGTTGTGTTTACGCCGAAAGGCTATCACTTTGGTTCGCTGCGCTTAGGGTCATCCGTATCTCTATGATAAAGCTTGAGATGACTTGCATGGAAAATCGGATGTAGTTTAAGTCTCGAGGGTAACTCCACTTTGTATGACACATTGCCTACCCGCTTAGCAATGGGAAATGGACCTTTATATTTCTGAACTAACCCTTTGTGTAGTGGGCATGTGGACTTGTGCTGTTGGGGCAGAATCTTCACCAGCATCATGTCACCAACGTTAAACTCTATATGCCACCGTTTTTCGTCAGCCTACTTCTTCATCTGCTTTACTGCCTTGTAATAAATTTCGTGCAATGTCTGTCTGCTCATGCCATGACTTGGCAACTTTTTACGCCGCTGGGGATCACCCTTTGTAGCTTGAGACAAGCGTATGAGGCTTGAGAGGCTGCTGCCCAGTAGCCAACTCGAATGGGCTGTGATTGGTGGACTTGCTTCGCTGCAGATTGTAGGAAAACTATGCCACATCTAGTAGGCACGCCTAGTCATGCTGTGTTACACTCACGAAGTGTTGCAGATATAACTCCAGTAAAGCGTTCACTTGCTTAGTTTGCCCATTAGTTTGAGGGTAAAAGCTTGTCGAGAAGTGGAGCACTGAGCCCATGAGCTTGAACAACTCAGTCCAAAATCTGCTAGTGAAGCAAAGGTCGCAATTACTGACGATCGTTTGTGGTAAGCCCCAATACTTGACCACATGCTTGAAGAAAAGCCTTGCGGTCTCCTCTGTAGTACAATCCTTTGGTGCAGAAATGAAAGTCATATACTTAGAGAACCGATCAACCACTATAATGACAGTTCCCATCCCATCAGATTTCGGCAATGCCATTATAAAGTCCATGGTGATGCCCACCCATAGTTTCTTTCGAATGGGTAGCGGTTCCAGCAAGCCTATGGGATTTTGGTGTTCGCTCTTGTCTTGTAGACAGACAAGACAAGTCTACACAAACTGCTCCACATCTTCTCTCATTTGAGGCCAATAGTACGCCACTTCAAGCAATGCCCTCGTGCGCTTTTGGCCCGGATGGCCTGGCCACTTAGTTTTGTCGCATTCCTTGATGAGGTTCCGGCGCAAGTTCCCCCACATTGGCACATAAACACGCTGCCCTTTGGTGTTGAGAAACCCATTTTCTACCCAAAATCGCTTAGTTTTCCCAGTTTGTGCCAACTCCGCGAGGTGCTTAACAAGCGGATCATGCTGCATACATTCAGTTATGAGGCTGAGAATCTCCCCGTGAAGCTTGCTAATAGCTGTAAACTCAAAATCAAACTCCGCCAGAAAATCCTGCCACCTTGCTTGTTTCGAGCTAAGCTTATTCTGGTTTTAGAAGTAGCTTGTGGCTACATTGTCTGTTTGTACCACAATTCTTGATCCGAGCAAGTAGTGTTGCCAGGTACGTAGTGTATGAACGATCGCTGTCATTTTATTCTTCGGTACGGTGTAACGCCGCTCTGTGTCGTTGAGCTTCCTGCTCTCAAATGCTATCGGATGTCCCTGTTGCATGAGCACACTACTGATGGCAAGATCTAATGCATCCATTTGAACTTTGAACGGTAATGTGTAATCAAGCAGTGCGAGTACAGACTCCTCCATCACTGCATGCTTCAAATTGTCGAAAGCATGTTTGCACTCCTTAGACCAGTCCCATGATCTAGACTTCTTCAGCAAGTCAGTGAGAGGTGCAACTATTCCCAAATGGCCCATGATGCACTTTCGATAGTAGTTTATCAACTTGAGGAAGGATCGCAACTCCTCGACCTTCGAGGGTGGATCCCAATCCGTTATTGTCCGAATCTTTAACCTATCCATGAGAAGTTTCCCTTCTTTGATTTTATGCCCAAAGAACTCAACTTCTCACTATGCGAATGAGCACTTCTCCCTCTTTACGTATAGTTCGTTCTCCCGCAGCACTTGAAAAATTGCCCGCAAGTGTGCCCCATGTTCTTCAAGTGTGTCGCTGTACACCACTATGTTGTCCAAGTACACGACTACGAATCTATCCAAAAATGGGTGGAAAATCTAGTTTATCAAAGTGCAGAAAGTGGCTAGTGCATTGGTGAGGCCGATGGGCATGACTAAGAACTCGTACGCGCCATACCGCATTATGCATGTTGTTTTGGGCTTGTCGCCAGGGGCTATGCAGACTTGGTAGTAACCTGACCGCAAATCAAGCTTGGAGAAAAACTTTGCTTGACCAAGACGATCAAACAAGTCAGCAATAAGAGGAATGAGATACTTGTTTTTAATTGTTACCTTGTTCAAGGCGCGATAGTCGATGTACACCTGCAGCGAACCATCATGCTTGCGCTAAAACAACACCGGTGCCCTATATGGCGCCTTTGAGGGCTGAATGAACCTTATGTCCAGCAGCTCCTACATTTGTTTCCGCAACTCCGCGAACTCCATTGGCTCCATCCGGTAGGGTACCATTGCTAGTGGTATCTCTCTCGGTTTCAACTTGATCTTGTGGTCCACCTTTCGCCAAGGTGGTAATTTCTTTGGTAGTGAGTCCAGTATTATATCTTTGTGCTCTGCAAGCACCTTCGTAATTTCTAGCGGCGGTGCAACCTCTTCACTGTCGACAGCACCATCCACCTCCCATATGGTTACAGGGATCCTCTTCCAGAATACACACCGACTTATATCGCGGTATCGGTATGGCATTAAATTGTCGCAGAAAATCCATTCCTAGCACTGCATCGAAATCATCAAGAGGTGCAACAGAAAAATTTACCTTGTCACGCCAATTTCCTAGATGCAGATCGACACTTCGAACTACGCCAATAAGAGATTTGGCTTCCGCATTCATTGTCTTAAGGAAGTCGCTCCCTTTTTCCACTCGATGACCCAAGGGCTTCGCCTCTGCATTCTTGATAAAGTTGTGCAAGGCTTCAGTATCCAGCAACGCATACGTCTTCTTCCCATCGATGCACACCTTGACATGCATGAGAGCCTTGCTGTTTAGAGTGTTAGGCACTGGTTTATCCTTAAGTGTGCTGAGCTGCTGCAAGCTTCCCATGCTTGTTTACTTCGCCGCCACTTCCTACGTCTCAAACCAGCATTGAATGCCTTCTTCCACAGACAGTCCTTGGCCCAATGGTCTTCATCACAGAGGAAGCAATTTGTCTTTAGTTTGCTTCCTCTTTTCCCATCACACTGTTGCTCCTTACCCTTTGGAGGCTTACCCTTTCCCATCCTTATTTTGCTGAGGATGAGAATCCCGCGCTCCCTTACCATTGTTGGGGCTTCGACTTTCTCGTATCTCCCTTGCAAAAATCAACCAGCGTCTTAGCTACGGTTAGGGCAGTGGCGACATCCTAGACATCCCACCGCTTGATTTTAGAAAAGGCCTATGGTTGCAGCCCTTCATAAAAGTTAAAGAGTAAATCCTTGTCGCTCATGTTCAAAATTTGAAGCATGAGGCCAGAAAACTCCTCAACATACTCCGCAATGGATTTATTTTGCTTCAACTCCTTTATCCTCTTGCGGGCATCATACGACACATTTTCTGGATAGAATTGGCGCCTAAGCTCCTGCTGCAACGGCCCCAAGTGTCGATGGTGCACTATCCATTCTGAATTTCTGCATGCTTTCTACGCCACCAAGAAAGTGCATGATCGAAAAGGTAGAGGGTTGCAATACTTACCTTATCTTGCTTATTCTGCAAACCGATTGCCTAGAAATACCGCTCAATCTGCTAGAAGTAATCATCCAGCTCCTTGATGTTCCACTTTCTGCCATACGTCTTCGGTTTAGAAGTTTCAACTCTTGGTGTATGAACAGCCTCATAAGAGGAGCCAACCTCACTGGCTACCGCTCGCTTGCAAAGGCTAATATCGCCTTTTGCATCCTCCAAGCTGCTGTGCAACAAGTCCATTTGTTGCTGCATGGTCTCTAAAATCCCCATAATTTTGGCTTCAAATGCTTCCTGCCCTTGACACTACTTCTCCTAAGTGGAATTCTTGGAACTGTGGATGAGCTCCTGCAGCCCTTCCCCTTGAGCAGCCAACCCGCTCTCTATGCTTGACAGTTTGGAAGCTTTCCACAGTTTGCTCCAAACTGTCAAGCCGATCCCTCGCATCAGCCAACCTTTCCATCACCTTCCCTATGGTGGTGCCAAGTTCATTGAGGGCATCACGGGATTTGCTCTACGCTCTAGTCCGTTTCCCTTCTACAAGAATTGGTTCCCTACCATGCATCTCTTTGTTTTGTGCCATGATGCTCTTCTTTCTTTCTTTGAAATTGTCGCTCTGATAACAAATTTGGAACAATATGCGCTAAGTCAGCCTTACTTCCCAAAATCACAAAAATTACAAAGAAAGAAATGAAGAAAGAGTGCACAGAAAATTGTAGAGATTTCTTAGCAAAAGCTTGAATGGCATAAAGCTTGCATTCCTCTCTTTACCTACAGCGGCTGCTGTATTTATACTAAGGCATATGTACAATAAAGGGCTGAGATTAACCCTAGAATCTCATCTAATGGCTTACAATGAAAGCTGTAAATTCTATTCCTAATATAAGAAGGATTTCCCTATTTACATAGCTTATTTTCTATTTAATACAAGGCTTTCTCATTAGTGTCAAATCTTTTAATTAAGCTAGAAAGATATAGCTCTTGTTTATTTAGGTAAATGCTGCTGTAGCCCTAATGTGCGCAGCTTGTTTAGAAAAGCTCTGCTGGGCAGGATCTGTGGCATAATCTGCTGCACCTTTTACTGCAAATGCTGCTGCATATTCTGCTACACGTTTTGCTGCACGTATGCTGCATTTTGCTGCATTTTCTGCTGTAGCGCAACGGCTTTGCTAGGGCATAAACTGGGCATTTTCTGTGATGTAAACTGGGGCGTGACATAAGGGTAGCATCGTTAATAGAAGAAAGCAAAATTTGGCATGAATATCTAATTAGACAACATTTTCGGGCTTGAAGATGTTGAGGCTATACTCAAAATTCCCCTTCTTCAAACAAGCAGAGAAGATCAGTTATTTTGACACTATGAGAAAAGAGGTAAGGATACAGTTAAGGGTGACTATCAGGTGGATTTAAGGCTAAAATTTATGAACTCCCCTTCTGCATCTCAAAACTCCTAGAGTTGGTGGAAATTTCTTTGGTCACTTTCACTTCCAATGACAATGAAAATATTATGTTAGAAAGCTTGCCTTAATTTTCTGCCAACCAAAGCTACTTTAAAAGAAAAAAAAAATCACAAATTCCCCTCTATGCCAAAGATATTGTAATATGCCTGAAACTGTTTTTCACGCCTTAATTGGATGCAAATTTGTTAAGAAAAATTTGAAGTTTTTCACATTTGCTGATTTAGTTAAGAAGAATGAACACTGTAAGATTTAAGAGAGACACGTGTAGAATGATTCTTTTATTTCCTTAATTTGGGTGATATTTATAGTACAATATACCTAACTTAATGTTGTCCTATAGAAATAAAGCTAACAAACTATTGCTAGACATCCCAACATATCCGCTACTCCCTTTGTTATCACACAAGACTCGTCTCATTAACTGTTACATAAGACTTGGTCTTGTTATACATGTCGGCTCCAATTATGCCCCCATAACCGAAGGGGCATCTCTTGCACACGAAGATTATCCTGTAATTATTGAAAACGTGCAGAAGCTAAATACTTTGTTACCATATCAATGAGCTGTCCCAAGTAAGAGGAATGAAACTTACAACTTTTTCTCTAAAACTTATCTTGGACACAACGAAAATTAATCTTGATGCATTTTGTGTAAGCATTAAATACCGAATTGGAGGATAGGTGGTTCCAATACTGTTATACCATAGTGTTTGACAATTTGTTAAGGAAGTCAAAGATTAATCAAAATTGATTGTAACTAGTGAAATGCGGATGTTGTATTGGATAGAGTTTGTATTCCGATTCAGTGCCACTTCGATCAACTCTCTGTTGTTATTTACAACTCTCAACTAATTACATTTGCACCACGAAAAAATGCAATAAGCTTCTACACTACGTCTATCTTTCTTATCACTAAACCATAGGTAGGAGTTGTCAGAGTTACATGAAAGTCGTGGACCAAAATCAACCTTGTGTTTCAAATACCGAAGGATACATTTGACCACGTGCCGATGAGTGTTCTTCGATTTATGCCCTATAATCTAATCACAAGTTATTGTTATAGACATTATTTTTTGTAAATTTTTATTTTTAGTAATAAAATAAATATTTTATGATAATTTCTTTTATTATTAATTTATATGTTTATGTGTATAATGATAAAGTTCATAAAATATTTGTAATATATATTTAATTATGATGAGATCATACTTATGAAATAGATATATTAGATGCATCATTCTTATTCATTTTCAATCATAGGACTATAAATTGGAGCATTTATAGTACCAGATAAATTGGTACACACTATATCTATTTGTTGAAAAGGTGGTTGTTCTTATAGACTATTTATGTGGTGACACTAAGACAAGCGTGTAAGTGCTCATTAGAAAATGAGTTCACTGAATTGACTTATGACATAAATGTTCAAATAGTAATTATACTTTACAATTAATTGGACATTTTTCGTATTAGTAGTGTAAGTGATCCTTAGACTTGAGAATATTATAATTATTTTGTGAGTGAAATATTGTATTTTGATACTAACTCAAGATGGACCATTGGTTCATTATGGGTAGTTATTGAGTATGGTATAACACTCATGGAGATAGATGAATATTCAATAAAGGATTCGTCACATTTAGTACATTGTGGGAACATGCTCTATGTGAATAATAGAGATATGACTTAAGAAATTATTGGCTATGATACAGTGTGAGATTGAGAAATAGTTCTTAATGACGATACACTAAATGAGTTATGATCTTAAAGTTCATTGTATATAGTATTGGATATAGAGGTTTTAACAATTAACCATGACCATGATCCAATCAGAGCAAGTATAATGGAATGATTGAATTGTACGGTAACGATTACGAAAAGGCTCATGTTGAAGCTTGTTACTTCATTATAATTCGGGTAGTCATGATATATTGCTATATGTCAATCTTAGTTTATAGATATATTTAATTAATCAAGAGATAATTTACTAAATACTTTAAAGAGTTTAATTCATTTAGTTAATCATGAGATGAGTTACGGAATATCAAATGAATTAAAGAGTTTAATTCATAATTTGATGTACGTCTACTATCGACTTTATAGTGAATCTATTGAGTCACAACCAAATTGATAAGGAATTTACTTGAGAAGTTTTCCAAGTGTTGAAACACTTAATTGTAATATTTTCCATACGATGACATTATAGTAAATTTTATAAAAGAGTTTTATAGTAAATACTATAAAATTATATTATGGTAATATTGTAATAATTAATTAAATAAAATTTTTATTTATTAATTATTATAATTTAAATATATGAATAAATATGAAAAAAATTGGTCAATTGCACGCTAGCACATGATTTAAAATTGGCTAAGTATATAGAAGGTTGAAATGAATGGATTATATTTATTCAATGTGATGGAAATGATAATATATATTTTATTATTTTGAAAAGTCAAATTAAGGCATTTTACATACTTTGATGAGAGAAAGAAGTGAAAATAGAAATCAAATTGAGTTTTTCTTCTTATTGGCCGAGAAAGAGGAAAAGAAAGGAAAAAAGTAAATATTGCAAAAGGTTTGCAAATTTTATTCACAATTCTCATTTCCAAGTTAAAGTTAATTCAAATCAAGGGTGGACAAACATAAAAAAAGTTCTCCTTAGTACTCCTCAAGCTTGAAAAATTGAATTTGTGTGACAAATTCAAAGAACAAGTAAGTTGTTCAACTTTGAAATTTTGAAATTTTGAAAATTTTATATCCACAACAATTCAAACTTAATTTCTTTAGCTTCCGCTACACTAGGAAATAGTCTTACAGTGGTATCAAAGCAATAGGTTGCTAGTTAAATTTGTTTATGGAAATATATATATATATATAT